>JANHAO010010676.1:0-17490 GCA_026873985.1 Saraca asoca
GAAAGAAATCAAATAATTGTTAAAGATCATAGTTGAGGTGAAACCTCAATCCTAGGCTTTTATTATTATTCTTTGATTTATCTGCCATTTTTATACTTGATCTTTCTCTTTTTTTGCTATTTCTATTTTGATTTAGGCAATCCTAAATTGCAAACTTTTAGTAGTTGAACAAAGATCTCTATGAGATTTGACCTGCATTTGCTGGTCTCTACTACAGCTATGCCATGCGCTTGTAGAAAATACACATCAATAATTGACCCACACTAGCTCACAATCAAAAACCCTATTGCTAATCAAGACAAACAAGCATAAACAACATTGATTATAGAGGTTTAGCTAGTAGTAAATCACAATAGATAGTTAATTAAGTGGCCACATTAACTAATCATCCCAAGAATTTAATGGAATTAAATCAGAGAAACAAGAAAATCAAATTGTGAACAAATCAAGAATATAAACAAGTCTCATAATCAATAAGAGAATTGAAATTGAATTTCTTTTAGATAGAATAAAATGTTAAATGACACATTAAAATAAAAATAAAAACAAAAATGAAGGAGAAGAGAACCCATAAAAGGGGATGGTGTTCTTACCCTAACATGGCTCCTCCTTTTTACAAAAGTAGAGAGTTGAAAAATATTGTAAAGAATGAATACAATTAGCTATCAACTGAGCTTGTATATGAGCTTATTGCATTGTCTCTACTTGGCTACTAATTAGGGCTAGAATGATGCACAATTGGGCATGGATCCCTTTATAAGAATTATAGCTCTACCTCTTTCCAGTCCAATGGACTTGACTTTGCTCAAAAAATTGATCTCCAACTTAATTGGCTTAAAAGTTGAAATAGACTTATAGAGTAGTCTAACCTATAATAGAATTTGTCACTTGGATCTACAGCCTTAAAACCTAATTAAAACAGTGTAGTTTCACTTCAAACCCTCATGAAAGTTGTGGACGTGGATCATAGCTATCCAATAGGCTAAGGTTTGCATCAAAATGAAGGCTAGAGATCAATTATAATAAAAAATACTAAAATTGGTTATGGGTTAATAGGCCAGTACTCTATTTTGGCTTCTAGGCTTAATTTAACATTTGAAATGTTGAATTAAGCTTTGGACTCTTTTTTGCATTTGTAGAGCATCCTTTTAGCTTTCTGAAGACATAAGAATTACCCAAAACCAAAGTCTAAAGCTCAAGATACACCCAAAAACCTAAACTAGTGTCAAATTACCAAATTAATAAAATTAACCTCAAAACTAACCAAACCACAAAACTAATCACAAGTATCCATTTAAGCAGATAGACATGAGACAATAATAAGTATAAAAGTGATAAAAATGTGTATAAATTATGTTCTTCAATCGTCTTTTTGAATAATGGAATGTTTTTATTTATATCACTATGGACAATGAGGTGATGCGTACTTGACAGGAATAACTATGAGCTTTATGTTTTTTGATACCTTTGCCCCCTAAACTTAATATTGACTATTAACAAATTTGGACCAGTTTTAAACTAATCACATGAGTAAATGCCTTCTATTGCATTCTTCAAAACATCAAAGGTGTGCCTTCTCAATCTATAACTCTTAGTGAGTCATTTACTTTGATTGGATTTGGTACTTGAGATAGTCATGGTAGTAGTCAAAGAGGAAAAGGAAGGAGCCATGTTTCTAATAATGCCTACATTTGTCACTATTGCAAAGGCTTGGTCATATCAAGAGAAATTGTCTCAAATTGAAAAATGTACCACCATCTTGGTTTGCAAATACTATAACTAGTACTCCTGCACAAGAGCTTGAGCCTACTTCGGTATATCCATATCTAAAGAGAAGTATGCTTGATATCTTTAATTTCAGGCCTCTCAATAGTAGTTACCTATCCAGTCCACTGCCATTATGGTTTAGACTAGTAATCCTATTGCGTTTCTTTCCAGTTCCAATATTAGATATATTATTGGTTCAAGTGCTACTAATCATATGATGGGCAATATAAGTATCTTGTCTTCTTTTCACAACTCCTCTACTTATCATATCACTTTAGCTAATGGTTTTGTTACTTCTATTGTCAGAAATGGTATAGTTAATATTGCACCTAATATTTCTTTATCCAATGTTTTATGCCTTCTCATGTTCTTGTTCAATTAGCTTTTTGTTAGCTAATTAACATATACCTATAATTGTGGTGTTTTCCTTTTCCTAATTATTATGGCTTTTAGGATCTTTTCATGAAGAAGATTTTTAGTAGGGGATATGAATCTAGTGGGTTGTACATGTTTGATGAAAAAGTTTCTCAGCCAATCACTACTACTGTTTACCTCACTCCACATTAGTTGCATTATCATTTGGGTCATCCTTGTTTTGCATCTTTAAAAGAATTGTCATCCTTGTTAGTTTGCTAAATAACATTATCAGTCTTATATTCCTCGAGTTAATAAATGGGTTGCTTCCCTTTTTGAGTCGGTGTATTCAAATGTTTAAGATCTTCATCTAGTTGTTTTAAAATTTGGTTATCATTATGTTATTATTTTTATTGACAATTATTCAAGAATTTCTTGGCTTTATTTGATGAAAAGTCAATCAAAATTATTTGATATTTTTTGTGCCTTTCATGTTGAAATTAAGAATCAATTTCACACATTGATACGTAACTTGCAAAGTGATAATGCTAAAGAATACTTTTTAGCACAATTTGCCGCTTATTTGTCATAGCATAGTATAATACATTAGTCATCCTATGTAGTTACTCCATAACAAAATAGAGTATTTGAAAGAAAAAACCATTACTTATTGGAGGTTGCTTGTGCTCTCTTGTTTCAAATGAAAGTGCTAAGTTGTTCTGGGAAGATGCGGTTTCTATAACCTATTCCTTAATCAATTACATGCCATCTTCAATTCTTGATGGTCAAGTACCTCATTCACTTCTGTTTCTTTCTCATACATTGTTTCCTCTCCTCCACATATTTTTGGTTGCACATGTTTTGTTTAGAATCATTATCCTCAAGTTTCTAAGTTAGATCCTTGGTCTTTGAAATGCATCTTTCTTGCGTACTCTTAAACTCAAAAAGGGTATGAATGCTATTCCTTTTAATTAGGTTGTTACTTTTTATCTTCTCATGTTACTTTCTTTGAATTCACTACATTTTTGGATCTTCTAAGTCTTCTTGCTTGGTGCTAGACTCTAAATCTATTGATGAATATTTTCTTGTGTATTCCACTCCTTAAGATTCTTAGGTCTCTTCCACTAAAACTTGGATTCTTCCTCCTATTAAGTATTTTTTTTCTTGTATAGTGTAGGTACTACAGGTAACTCATCCTTCTACCATTGTTGAGATGTCAAGTGTAGCACTTATTATAGACATCCACTTTCACCTCCCCCACTGTCTTTTTCCTCACAAGATCAATTTCATGTGCCCTCTATTCTTGATTTGCCTATTGCTTAATGAAAAGTTATTTGTAGTTACACTTAGAAAGGTACCTATATTCACCCTTATCCAATCTCTACCTTTGTGTTTTATTCATTTTAAATGTCTCTTCAAAATCCTTTTATGCCTTGTTGGATTCTATTACTAATACCTAAGGCAATTTTAAAGGCAATTTCTTACGATCGATAGCATGCTACAATGGAGGAAGAAATAATGGCTCTTGAGGCTAATTAAACCAGGGATATTGTGCCTTTACCACATGGCAAGTGGCCTATTAAGTGCAAATAGTTGTTTATTATGAAAATTAATCCATATGGCTTATTGCTCAATTGTGAGCTCGCTTAGATTTATGACATAAATTATTTTGAAACTTTTTCTTTTATGGCTAAGATTACTTTTGCTCATTTATTTATCTCTCTTGTTGTCTCTCAAAAATGGGTTCTTCATTAGCTTGATGTTAAAAATTCTTTTCTGCATGGTATTTTACTTCAAGATGTGTAGTTAAGCAACCACATGGGATTGTTGCTTAAGGGGAGTATGAAAAAGGAAAAGTTTGTATGAATGAAGCAATCTCCTCAAGCCTAGTTTAGAAAATTTAGTGATGTGTAAATGGAATTTGGAATGAAGAAAAGTGATGATAATCATTTGTCATCTATAGATAATAAGATTTAGGTTGTATTCTTCTAGTTGTCTATGTGGATGATATTGTGATTATTGGCAGTGATAGCTTGAGCATTTCAAAATTGAAAACTTTTCTTTGAACCAAATTTCAGGCTAAAGACCTAGAAGTACTTTGGTACTTCTTAGGCATTAGGATTGCTTGAAATAAGCATGGAATTTTCTTGTCACAAAGAAAATATGTGCTTTATTTTTTGAATGAAATGTGTTTAATTGGAACCAAACCATATGATACTTCTATAATTCTAGCTGCTAAGAATTGATTGAAGATGAATAATTATTAGAAGACCTAAAATGATACAAATAGTTAGTGGGGAAATTGAATTATCTTACACTTATTAGGTCTGACATCGCTTTCTCGATAAGTGTAGTAATTTAGTTCATGAATTCTCCAAGAACCTCTTATTAGGATACAATTATACACATCCTAAAATATCTCAAGAAGGCATCTAGGTATAGAGTCTTGTACAAAAAGCAAGGCCATTAAAGAGTAGAAGGCTTTTTTGATGTAGATTGGGTAAGATGTCCTATGGATTGAAAATTAGCTTTAGGGTATTGTGTGTTTGTTGGTAGAAATCTTGTGTCTTAGAAAAGCAATAACAAGCTATTGTATCTTGGTCTAGTATAGAATCTAAATATAAGGCCATGGCTCATGTTACATTTGAGACTTTGTGGATTTCTTAGCTTCTATGTCAACTTGGGATTGAGTCCTTTGGAATTATGTAGTTGTGATGTGATAATCAAGTTACCACTCACATTACTACAAACCCAATCTTTCATGAGAAAACAAAGCATATAGAGGTTAATTCTCATTTTATTTAATCTTAGACATATTAGAACTGGGGATCAACTTATTGATTTATTTACTAAGGCACTTTCCAAGAAAATGGGTTGATGATATTTGTAATAAGCTAGGCATGTTTGATATCTATGCTTTAACTTGAGTGGGAGTGTTAGTAAATAAGTTAGTTAAGTTATGGGCCTAGATAGGTCAATAAGTCATGGGCCTATTCTAACTCTACTTTGTGAATACATTTTTTTCAATATAAATAGATGTGTATGCCTTATTTTTGAGTATGGCTTCACAATTCTCTCTCTCTCTCTTACACTAGCCCTATCTACTAGACAACTATGTATTCATACATCTCTGATTATTCTAACTTTTTTTAATGCATTCTACATGTTTATGGAATGAGAAAATTTGTGTAATTATGTTTTTCATTTAGAGAAACTTTCCTCTCTTGAAATCAAATTGTATCTTCAATATGTTAGCGAATTTAAATAGTTTAAATAAAAGAAATTTAATTAAACTTAGCGAATTTCATAACTTAGAGTAATTTATATGAAAGTGTTTTCTAATAAATATTTCTCTTAATAAAATTCTTTGAAAACTTGTCTAATAATAATTCAAACAAATATAAACTTGAAAACATAAAGCCATCTTGTTTTACACTCTTAAAATTCATGTGATTAGAATATGTTATACTCAAATGTTTATGGAAAGTTAAGATTCCTAAGAACATCACCAACTTGGACTCATTGCTAACTTTCCATCACTTGTACCTTTGGACACAACCATTTGATCAAACATACACAGAAACAAGTAGGAAAAAAATTCATAAATTTCTATCCTGAAGCTACATTCCACTTGTAAATATGATCTTGTATCTGAATTCTTATTTAACAACTTTCTAGATCTATTCTTAGTGCATTTCACGCTCTTAACCTCTATAGGTCTAATAATAACTCATCATGCCTAACTATGCAATTTCCTAGGCCGAACATCCATTACCTAACAAATCAAAATAGATTAGGATAATTTTCAAAATAATAGCTTTATATGAAAATGGGGCCGAAGGGTAAGATTCCCCCCTCACCTAGTCAATAAGAAACTTTGGAACTTATAATGCATGAGTTTATCCTTAATATTGATTTTGGCCTTTGGTCTTAGGTCTAGATGCATTGTTGTAATCACCCCAATCAAAAATAACTAAACAATTAATTTCATAATAAAAATACAAATGAGATAAAAGAGAATCAAATATGCATTTGATTCAATCATTTTATCTCGGATTTGGGTTTTTAGATTGGATTTACACTGGGACTTCTTCCTAATAGGGTTTCTACTCTATTCAATAGCTTTACTACACCAGGATTATGAAATCTTGAATTTCATGTGTTGAATTTTGCCTAACTTGGCATTGACTAGTTGACCACCTTTCAAGAATAGGTTGATCGACTGGCCACCCTTTGGGACCGTGCCCTTGATAAACTGGTCACCTTTATGGACTTGTGTTCAAATCTAGGTATGTTAATGCTAGGGGGTGTTACAAAGGTGGATCAATTATTTGACATCTTTTTCAAGGAGGATGAGGATTCATTTACTACTGACAGCTTAGGATTATGATAAGGCTAGTAAGGCCTTTTGTTTTCTTTTAGGATGATATACATGGCTAGGGTCATGTAGTTGGTTTATTTTATTTTTAGTGATAATGATGCTAATATCTTAGGGTCATATTCATCTTTGACTTTTGAAATTTACAAGAAATATGAATAAGAATCTCTTTTATGTGATTGCATGAGTTCTTATGAGATGTGTTGAATGCAACAATGTGAATGATATGAAAAGAATGAATGAATTTCCATGAATAGGAATAGAAGGCATCTTGAGGAATGCCTAAGATGTGACAACAGAAGATAAGATAAGATATAACATGATATAATGTGATATGGAATGATATGTTTGAATGAAGTAAATATGATGTATTAGACATGTACCAGAATTAGAATAAAAGTTAAGAATAAGATATGAATGATACAAATTGACATGTGTATGACTAAGCATCTAGTTTACACTAGTGTGCTCTATGATAGACTTAGATTAGAAGTCAAGGAATACGATACACTAGAAATGAGATAGTTAACATTAGTTAGATGCATATAGAACAAAGAAAGAAGGAACAATTTTGAACACATGAGAAGAGAATAAGAGAAGAACACAAATAAAGGATCGTATGGAAGCAATGTATGAGAATTCACATGAAAAGATGGTAGAAAAATAAGGTAAACAATAACAAAGGACAATAAGGAAAGGCAATGTATAAGAGATGATAGAACCTAAAGATGAAAGAGGAAATTTACATGGACTGATTGGGTATCAGAAGCCAACAGAAGAAAGTAACAACAAATCATAACTAAGGAATAGTTAGACAATAATGAGATGAAAATCAGAAAAGCCAGTACCAAGAGATGAGAATCAAGGAGCATAACAGACGCCACAATAGATATGTTTGATCAAGTAACAAAAAGAGAAGAGAAAAAGGATAATGATTAGGCTTGGCAAAACTGAAAGGAGGAAGATGATAAGAGCATGACAAAAGGTTTAAGAATGGATCAATGAATTGTATAGTTAGGATAGGTTAGAATTGAATCCCCAAATCATAGATAAACCAGAATGGGTACAAAAGGATAATTCGAGGATGAATTATCTTATCCCTTAGTGTTACTTGACTGGACTCGAGCACAGGTCTAGTAGGCTAGCCTTAATGCCAATAAGTTGGTTCTTGAGGGTAGACCAATCAATTGCCAGGTCCTTAAAGATGGTCGATTAGCCAGTATCTAGTCTGACAAAACTTAATGCATGAAATTCGAGAAAATAGAATCCTAGTACAATTAGGGGGCCATGCAAAGTTGAAACCTATTGAGAAGAAGTACCAGTGCACTAACAATAAGAAAGTACAAATTTTAGGTAATTGGTCAAATCCAAGGTAAATTTTTCTTAGGTCGCAAGAAATTGCCATGTTCAAATTAAGCCAAGGACCAAAGGAATGAAGAATCCCTCTAAACAAGTGAACAGGAATTTCTATCTTTCTCACTTCCTTTCCCTATGCAAACTACATTTTGAATTAGTCCAAATGTTTTCTGTTGTGATGGAAAGTGTGGAATTAGACCTAAGTCAATAGGATATTAACTAAAGAAAATATGAATTTTGAAATGATGTTAGAATAATTTTGAACCTGTGACGTCAGGATTATGGTTAGAACAAAGGCAAGACCTAAATATAATTATATTACATAATTTGAAGCATATGAATAGATAAAGAATTATTAACGGGAATTCAGATCTGGCTAGAGATTAAATACATGATTGATGTTTGCTTTTTGTGTTATGATTGTTTCAATGATTGAACATATGTATAGAATTAGTTTAAGACTTAGTACAAATTAGAACCATGTCCTTGTTGGATGTTCTTAGGAACCTAACTATGTATGAATTTATGAACATGACTTTATTCATCTTAAATTTCAGATTTTCCAAGATTTCAAGTCACATGAATTTCAAAAGATATTATGAAACTTCCTTTTCCTTTTTAATATTCTAAATTAATTCTTTTTAAACTTTTGTTTGTTGAGTGACACTATTCGTACATAATTTTTAAGGCTTTTTCGGTGAATGCCTATACTTGACTCCTCACATGGTGTAACAAAATGAATTTAAAAAAAAAAAAAACTATTTATGCATGTTTGTTGTCTTTCTTTGTAATTTTAATTGGTTTATATTAATGATATCTCAATTTATTGTTGTAACTTATGGATTAAGGCATTGACCAGTTCGTGACTAGAACCAGCACTTGTATTGGTTCACACTTGTGATGTCATGCATTGATTTTGCTCAAATTAGACAGAGCATTTGTTTGCGTGATATTTCGTACAAAAAATAATAAAATTTGAGAAGAATATACTATAGATGTGCACAAAATGAGGTTAATAAAATGTAATTTATTATAAATTACTTAACATAAGCTTAAGGGAAAAAATGTAGTTTTTTAAATGTGATGTACCAATAATAAAGTTAATATACTAATGTCATTCTACAAAAGGTTAATCAGGTAAAGTGTATTTTCCATAAAAAGCTAATGTGACTTTGCCAGTTTTACTATTAATAAGTTAGGATTGTGTCACCACACATTAAAAATCTCATTTTTCATTACTTCTGAATAACAAAAGCTAAAAAATTCTTTTCTTTTTGTTGACGGGAATAAGGATACATATTTCAAGAATTTCTCACATATCAAATGTTTCCTGACAAAAATTAAAAATAATTAAAAATGATATTAGTAATGCAAGGCAAATAAAACTCAGCTTTTCACTTGTCATAGTCAAATTTAATTTGATTCTACATATTTATTATTGCACTTATTTGAAATTTTATCACATATATATATATTGATATCAATATATATTTTTATAAGTTTTGTGATTTGTTTTTTATTTTTTTAATTTTTTGTAACTTTTTCATTGAGAGTTATAACTTTTAATATTAATTGAGTAAATTTTTTAAGCAATTTTAAATGATAGAATTCCAACTTTTTCTGTACTTGTTATATGTAAAATTCATACAAACTTACAATTTTTTTTTTTTGAAAAAATTACAAAATTTCATATAAAAAGTTACAAGTTTTATGGTTAATTTTTTTTATAAAAACTCGTAAAAATTTTGACTAAGTATCGAATTACTACACTATATTCCCTTGTCTTCCTCTTGACCTATAATTGCAATTACAGTGAGGTAAAATACTATAATATACATACTACACATTGAGAAGAATTTAGCATGCTATATCAAATAGCCTTTGGAGAATAATTGAGGGCCTCTACGTAAAAAAAAAAACAGAGAGAGAGAGAGAGAGAGAGAGAGAGAGAGAGAGAGAGAGAGAGAGAGAGCAGAAAAGTATAAGAATCAACCAAAGAAGTTTATATATAATGATATCATCTTTTCTCTAAGACAAATGCCTACCTATTATTTAAGTAAAAGTAGTTAAAATTTTCTAACGACCGAGGAGAAAAAAAGGAAAAAACAACTTTAAATGTATTACTTTGTAATTTACTTTCATCCATAAAAAATAGATAAATTATACTTACTCATACGCAGTCTGGGGTCATTTTTATATTATCAATCTATGAATTAAAAGTGAATGTATATGTAATTCATTTTGTTAACATATTATTTATCCGAGGTCAATTTTAAGTAAGAATTTGACAAAAACAACACTTTAATTACTCATGCACTCCCATGTTCTTTCTTTCCATAGGTCTTACACCATTGTTCTTCATAAATTTTCACTTCTTTTACACCAAAATATTATCTGAATATGCCCAAAAAGAATGCACGAACCCAAATATTATGATACTAAAATTTCGTGGGAAAAATTAGGAATTTGTAAAAAACAATGACATCATATTCATAAAAAAAAAAAAAAGAATAAGGAAATCCACAAGTTACATGATGTTTCTGTTGGAAAGTCTCAATCAAGACTGCAAGATTGGATAGCAGAATAAAAAACTAATCTTAAAGTTGAATTTCTAAACTAAGAATCAATTGTGCATTATTTGAATTAAAACAAAAACAATCAAAATGAATAAAATACCTTTCTTTTAATTGAGATACATTCTGAAACTTCAAAAAGAGAAACCTATGCATGTCTACTCTAAGGTTATTACACATGATCAAGCTGTCCTCCACACGTTTCCGTGTTAGCGGCAATGTGTGGCGGCTACTTTCAGGGAAACAGGGGTTTGGCCAAATTTCTAATGGTTTTTTTGGAGTCTCAACACAATAGAAAAATATCAATGGTGGTATTGATACTATGACTTTGCCTTTTTATTTAAAGTATATCTCCATAAGCTACTAGGATTCCACAAAGCTTTATTAGTCATGGCCCAATACTATAAGTAATTTTATAAACCCTTATTAATTGCAACCCATTGGTATAAGTGATTCTAATTTATTTTTAGTTATGATCCAATACTAAAATGTGACTTTAATTACTAAAAGTGCATCCAAACACATTTGCTACCTTATAACCCAAATAATTTTCTCCGAAATAATTGTGAGTACAATTGACTTATTATGTGTGTATGTGTGACCTGTGGGTTCATTGTTAAACCAGTAATGGACCATGATTAAATTAAATCTTTTTAATTTAATATTTAGAATTAATATCAATAATTCTAAATCCCATAAATCTCATGATTAGTGTCTAACAACATATCATGAAGACCTAGCTAATGTGATGTATAAAAATGAACTTTTTTCAATTGCAATTATCATAAAATACAATCCTTTCACCATACTTAAGGCATGATGTATTAGTTGAAACCCTAATCATTCAACTATTATGTATCTAATCTAGAATCCAAGACTTATCATGTGGGATTCTGAAGAGTCATTCTTTTTTTCCTTTTTTTTTAATTTCATCGTACCTCAGTCAAGGATTTCCAAATCATAATTCTTAAGATAACATAGGGCATTCCCATCTCTTTATAAGAAGTGATGAATTCCTTGTTAACATTCATAAAACTTTATATATGGTAATGATGCACCCAATAGATGCTCTTTAGATGACTTCTAGGAATCTGGACAATATTAAAGTATAACATACTATGTATAACAGTACCATGATGTCTCAAGTGAAAGGGCACCATGATGTCTCAGGTGAAAGGACAAATGCTACACTATCATAATGCATTCGAATTATCCACATAGGAATTCTTGAATGGGTCAACACAAAGAATTTATTTAACTAATAAGCATCTACATATATGCAGTAGTGCCACTATACCAATATCCATGAAATGAGATATCTTCCCAATTGAGCATGCATCATATATACTAGCCTATCCAAGTCATTAGTATCCATTCTTATAACTTTGACTATGAACATTTTAAGATTTAGGCTTGTCAAGAATATGTTTCATGATTGTTGTCTCTAATACAACCATATTCCATGAGCCATCTTGATCAATGGACTCTACCAAATGTAAAAAATAATCAAATGATTGATAAGGAAAAAGAAATTTTATTTTTGTTAATAATTGATTGAATGAACAAAGATTACAAGTGTCCTGGTACATTATATGTAATTGACTTGTAGGATACAAGCCTAATGGTTTATATATAAAAAAAATGAAAAAATCAATTAACATAGAATGACTAATATGTTGATTAAATTACATAGGAGCACATTGTCACTTTTCTAATCACGGATGAATAATGAGAAAATGGCCCACCCATATCCAGATATAAACTGTAACTCTTTCTAAAAAGAAAATATACATCTCCCAAAGATATTATATGGTTAGATTTGATTATTATAATAGCATTTTACCATTAGTTGCCTCTCATTTAAATCTCTACATCATGGATGGTTTTTTCTCCATAATTTCTTAAAAACTATGCATTCTTCCCTATCAAAAACCAGTGGCGGATCCAAAATTTTGTTTAAGAAGGTCATATAGACATAAAAAATAAAATTTAAATAAAAATAAACTATTATTTTTGTTTATCAATGTGTGCCATAAGTAAATTTCAAGCATTTTGATCTTTGTTCAAAGTAAAATTTTTCTCTTCCAACAGATATTAAGAAACATGAGACAATTTTATCTAAGTTGTAGAAATAAATATGTATAATAGGCATATATGTATGTGTAATTTTTTTTCTTTGCAGGGGTAACTGCTCCCATTCATTGTAAAGTGTAACAGTTCCTGTCCAAAATCGATATTAGAGCTTATGACCAACATGAGAAAATATATGGAAGACTTTATGCCAATGAGCAGGGTAGAGTTAGATAATTTTTTTTTTGTATTAACATATAAATTATTAACTACATTTATAGAATACTTGAATTTTAATACGTCATATATAAACTTTTAACAATTTTTCAAAAAAAGAAAGTCAAATAGAAATTTTTGAGATTTCAAAATTTTTTACTACTAAAGTCCCACCAAACGGTATCAATGCTCCGATAAACTGGTATGTTATATATAATTTATGAGTGCAAGCCATCCCTTTTGACTCTATTGAGAAAAGATGTTGTTAAATTTGATGTGAATATGTCATAATTTCTAATGACAATGTGCAGAATCTATTGTGGACCCATATTAACTACAAAAAAAATAAAAAATAAAATAAAATAAAATAGGGATGGAAAAATACATCCAAAAAATGTGAAAATTCCGTTGTAATTCGTGTTTAGGATAGAAAAAATTCAGTCACAACAACGTTGTGATGAAATTTTTATTCTGTCTCAAATTTGGGGTGGAAACTTCTGTCTTTATATGCAAAGCCTAAAATTTCTTTCAAACAACCTCCATAGTAGTTCTCTTACAAAATCATAGTAGTTTGTAATACCTAAACATCTTTTGAAATAATTTCTATAAAAGTGTACTTTAAAAAATTTGGGTACTTAGGAATATTTAGAATTTATATGCGTAAGATTTGTAAATTGTATTATGAAAGTGTTTTAGTAAATAATTTTATTTGAAAACTTAAAATTTTGTAGTATTTGTTTCAATTGTTTGAATTTATTTTCTTATTTTAATATATAAAAAAATAAAATAACAATAATAAATAAAATGAAAATAAAATGGATATAATAAGTAAGTTAATTACTTTTTTAAATAATTTGATAATTTATTTGTTTTAATTATTTAGTAATTATTTAATTTGTGTTTTTTATGAAATTTATTACCTTACTTGCTATAAGTATTTTTATGCCTACAAAGTTTTATTAAATTCGATTTTCAAATTAATAATTTTATATTTAAAATATTATACTATGTATATCTTAGTTTTAATGAATTGTGATAAAAAATTATACTTTAATTATTTCAGTTATTTAACCTATACTATGTATACCTTAGTTTTAATGAATTGTGATTATGTGCTATATGTTTCTACACTATAAAGTTACTTTTATTTATTTATCTCTTTAAAAAAAAGTATTATGTAAGAAGTAAAAAATAAATAAATAAAGCATCGAAAATACAAACCTCAAGCAACATTGTTATCTTCACGAGAATCGAAAAGAGATTTAAAAAACAAAGAAAGTTAGTTACGAAGTGAATAAAGTTACTTTTGTGTTAAAAGTTACAATTATTCATTTATCTCTTTTGTGTCTTAAGTTAGTTTCTATTTATTTACACCATGAAAGTACTTTTATTATTTCTACACCATAGGTGTTTGCCCGTTTCCTCTTTAGTGCGATTGAATCAATGTTTTAAAAATAAAATTGGATATTGAACTGGAAAAACTACTGGATCATTGTCTGATTGGTTTGACGGGTTAGATTAATGATTAAACTAGATAATATACATTATAATTAAGAAATTAAATACATTAATTTAAATTATATATAAAAAATAATTAACATATAGTATAATTTATAAATTTAAGTTTGTAATGCATAAGAACTCATATATATAGCAAATAAAGATCATTATAAGTTCTATAAGAAGTTAATAATTAACAAAATATTATAGTTGTGGACCATTTGTTTAGTATATCTTTCAAAAACTTATTTGGCAACTAAAAAATACAAAAAAAAACACAATTTGAAGGAAAAATGTAAAAAAAAAAATAATCAAACAATTTTTGAAAATTGATTTCAATTTGCCATTTTTTTTTTGGTTTATCTAATTCAGTCTAGTTTTGATCGATTCAATCTAGTTTGACCATGAAAATGGTTTTATGGTTGCACCAAATCATTACACATATTGGTTCTTGGTCCAACCAATTTGACTGGTGAGTCTGGTTTGGTTTTTTGAACATTGCTATAAATACAAAGAGGAAACTACCTAGGCAAGAAAAGGGAAAATACATATTACCCTCTCAAGTTTAAGTGAGTGACAAAATTGTAAATGAACTTTAGAATTCTACATATTATCCCCATGAACTTTCAAAAAAAGTGTAACCATCTATGTAGTTGTTAAAACTGACAGAGGTGGCACACATGAGCGACTTATGACCTCTAAGTTGACCTTTCATCTTCGTTTCTTTCACACTAAGCCACTATTTTGTTAGATAGAAAAAACACAAACTTTTTGTTAGAAATCTTGAAGAAAAATTGAAGAGGACTGGAGATTTTGGTGTTTTAAATTACTTCTAAAGTTTCAAATATATTTTTTGGATTTTACTAAACTGAGTTCGCATCATTTTGTATGTTCCAAAAAATTTTCTTTTGTTTTTTGTCCCAATATATATTGCTTTTGCAAATGATATAAAACCCTTCTAATTTTGTTTGATGCATATGTTGAATTCATTTTGCATTGTAGGCTAGATGTTTAGGTTTGCAGTTAAAATTGTAGGTCACCAATTACAAATGATCTTTTGATTAGATTCTAGTTTGCAATGGAAGACTTTTGTTAGCCTAGGTTACCCTAACTACATATTTTCTTTGGTTTTGATGTTGAAAAATAATTTTAATCTAAAATCATTTACATTACTATCTGTCAATATATTTTAATGTTTTTATTTGTTTTGTAGGTTCAAAGTATATGTGATTCAAGAGATCCCAAATTAGAATTAGGAATCATTTTATTTTTACAAGATCTTTTGTAAGTGAATTCAAATGAAATTTGATTCAAGAAATTTTTTTTATCTGATATAATGAGGTATAAAATCAAATAATTTTTCAAACAAAATTTTTCATAAGTACAGACTTTATAAAACTATTTTATACATTAAGAATCGATTCACTAATCGATTCATGTTAAAAATTCTACACGAATTGATTCATCAAGAACAGCTTTGAAAATTTTTTTAAACTAAAGGTTAGGATTTTACTCTAAATCGATTCACAGATTGAAAATTAATTTTTGGTTATAGTCGGTTACAATAGTTATAAAACCCCTAACTACGTTCAGTTTTCATAAGATTACATAGTTTTCTCTCTTCTTCAAGTGTGAAAAGTCTTAAAGCAATCAAAGATTATTCAGATTTGATTCTACCTTATTGCATCATTGAATAAAAAGGATTTCATATCAAATTTCTATAGAATTCACAATAGCTATTTGAGAATATTCTCTCAAACTTTTTGGCATTGTTTTTTCTACCTTACTTTGATTTCCTTTTTGAGATTTCTAGGTTGATAGAAATCTTATATAGATTAGCAAAAGCCTATTGAAATTCTTATGGTTTTTAGGTTTAGAAGAGCCAGGTTAAATTCTTCTAGGTTAGCAAGATCCCTATTGTAATTCCTGTGTGTAAAACTAGCATTTTAGAAGCCTGTTTTTTAATCTTGATGATTTTATAATCAAAGTTGTAATCTAATTGAAGATTATCAAATGGAGTAGACTTGAATTGTGGTTTCAATTCAAGTTTAACCACTTAAAAATCTTGCACATTGAATTTTTATTTTTCTACTATTGCATTTACATTCTTGCTGCATAATTGTCAATTCTAAACTCTGCATATTTGTTAATTAATATTCTACTAAATTTCTTGATATAAAACACGTTAATTACATTCTTGTCAAAATCAAAGAGTTTAAAATAATTAAAGGAGTATACGAATTTCCCTAAAGGAATAAGGGCAAGATCCACAATAATATATCTTTAATTGGGACCCTCAACTTTAAAATTTCTTTGGAAATTTATTAGAGTATATTTATTGGATAACAAAGATTCAATTGTAGTTACTAATTTAGATATTATGCAAAATTGTAGAAATAGTCAGTCAATTAAAATTGAATATATATGCAACAAAAAATTAAATGTAGAAATATGAAGACCACTAAGATTTTTAAAGTGATTTCACTTCAATTGAAATTGCAATTAAAGCGTACATCCACTAGACCTAATCTTTAACCAGATGGTCAATTTTATTAATAACCACAAGATTTATCTAGGCTCTTACAAACTAGTCTACACACAAGACTTAATTGGGCTCTTACTAGCCAATTACACACAAGACTTAACTAGGCTATAGCTAACCTAGATACAAAAATTCTTTTATCTCCTACTAACTATGATAAACCTCATAATCAAAGAAGATACTAGAAGAATTCTCTACAACTTCAACTAATTATTATCAACCTCACAATTAAAGAAGATGCGAAAGGAAGATCAACCTCTCCTTTTGTATCTCAAATTTCTATCAATCTAGAAATCTAAAACCAAAAACAAGATTAAAAGATAGAGATACAATACTATAAATTAAGATGAAAATCTCAATTATCTAGTGTGTGTTCTTCTCTAATTTGTTCCAAGATTCTTTAATTTGAAGAAATAAGATGCGATAGTGATAGATCAATTTTAGCTCTATTTTCTCTGAGTTTCACACTTGAAGATATGATCTGTTATGAAAAGAATTATATTTGAAATGAGGCTTAGTGGTATTTATAGTGTGGCAACTGACATTTAAAAAATAACTAACTTTTTAACTATAAATCAATTCAAGAATCGATTTAGAGCGATTACCAATTTATGAATCAATTTGTGAATTAATTCTTCAATGAATATCATCAGGTCCCACAAATAGGTAGATAAAAACGTGATGAACAATTTATATAGCGGAAATAACTTTGGATCTTGCCCCTATCTCGTTGG
>JANHAO010010677.1:0-17485 GCA_026873985.1 Saraca asoca
AAGCATATTCATATCCATTTATCATATGGAATAATATAGAATTTCTAATCTCAACAATATCGTACAAAATGAAAATGCATAATTTTTATCACGACAATTCATTTCATAAACACCAACAACATGTAAATATACTTAAAGGCCTTTTTTTTTTTCTAAACTAGCGTACCACTCAGCAACAATCAAATTTAGCATCAAATAGCTGAAATCACCTACTTGAGTTTTTCAGCTACAATCTCGAATTTTTCATTGTTGGTGAGTTTAATCCTTAGCAGAAAACGTCATAGAAGCTGAACAACATAAAACAATCACATAAATCATAAATTTCTTCAACAATCTCACTCAAGGGTTTCAGCTGAAAATCTTGAGATCTAGCTATAGAGTTGCTATAAAATAAATCTGATGATCTAGAAATGCTCACCAAAGTCCTAAGCACCGGAAGTAAGCTCACCACCAGCAAAAGCCTCACAGGCGATTTAGAAAGTGAAACGGCCGAACAGGGGAAGGAAGACACTGTTACCGTCGAGATGCCACCGGAAAGAGCAACCGCGTGAAGGAACGTGACCAGCCAACGTCGGGCGAAGCAAATCGGTGGTGGATTGGCAGCGAAATGACTGGAGAAGAAGGAGAAGCAACACAGCCGGATAGAGAGAAGAGAGAGAAGAACTCTGCGGTTTTGCCAAAATTTTCAACTGGGAAAGTGTTTTGAATGAAAATATTCCAATGGAAATTTCCGTTGGAATTTCTATTAGAAATTTTTTTAAAAAGTTTTCCAATGGAAATTCCTTTCCGTTGGAATATTCCAACGGAAATTTCCATTGGAATTTCTCCTTTTTTGAAAATTTTTTTAAAAATTGACATTCCAAGGGAAAGTCCAACGGAATATTCCAATGGGACTTATGTCCGTTGGATTTTCCATTGGAATATTCCAATGGATTTTGTTCCGTTGGAATATTCCAACGGACTTTGATCCGTTGGAATATTCTTTTGGAAAATCTTATTTTTCTTGTAGTATAAAACTGTAATTCAATACACAAAAAAATCATCACTAAACGTAAATTTTTTTATAGTGTGTGCCCTACAAAGAAAGGGATAGAGAACTATATTGTATCCTTAATGACATAACTATAGCTCTATCTAGAGTGTAAGTAGGAATCTACCTTACTGTAACTCTACTAGGGTAACTAACCCATTATCATAAGTTCAATTACAAGGCTTACGCTACTAATGTTTACTAATGGTCTAAGTGTCATTTTAGGCCCAATAGTTTGATCACTTCTTGATTGGCCTAACTTATTCAATATGTTATGACATCCATTTAATCTAATACAATATATAATTAAACTATGATAGTCTAACATAGGAAATTTTAACATTCTATTTATGATATAAATATAAATTATAATTATATATTTTATTATATATATTAAATTGCATTTTTGTCAAAAACGTATCTTTTGAAAAAAGAATTATTTGCAACTCATCTCCAATCTATTATACAACCGACTTTTAGTTTGAATTTGTTAATAGGGAATTTTAGTTTGAAAACTGAACTTTTTTTTTGAAAAATTATCTATTGAAAATGAAAAATGTAAATATATTATAATATTAAAATTAAACTTAATTTTTTTAGAGAAATCATCTATTGAAAAATGAAATATTTGCTGTTGATTTTCAATCTATTAAAACTTAATTTGAATTATATATATATTTGAACTCTTAAATTTTTTTTTATTTCTAAATATTTATTTTTATGTGATTTTAATTTTTCACTTTTATATATATTAAAATGAATTTTTTTTTAAAAAATTACCTATTAGAATAAGATTATTTTGCCTTTAACAATGGAAAATTATATTAAAACATTTTTAATGTGATTTTCAATCATTCTGCAACACACTTTTAATTTGAATTTGTTAATAGGATATTTTAGTTTGAAAAATGATTTTTTTAAAGTTATCTATTGAAAAATAAAAATAAAAATATTTTAAAATATTAAAATTGAAATTAGTTTTTTATAAAAATTATCTATTGAAGAATGAAATTGAAATTAATTCTTTAGAAAAATTATATATTGAAAAGGAATTATCTGCTATTGATTTTCAATATATTAAAATTTAATTTAAATTATATATATATCTAAACTCTTTAATTTCCCTTTTATTTCTAAATATATTTAATTTTTATTTGATTTTAATTTTTTTATTTTTATATAGATTAAAATGAATTTTTTTAAAAAAATTTAGCTATTAGGAAAAGAATTATTTGCAATTTATCTCCAATTTATTCTGGAATTTTAATTTTTTTAGTAAGGAATTTTAGATTGAAAAATAAATTTTTTAAAAAATTATCTATTAAAAAATGGAAAATATAAATATTTTAAATTATTAAAATTAAAATTAATTTTTTTAAAAATTATCTATTGAAGAAAATAGAAATTTATTTTTTAGAAAAATCATCTATTGAGAAACGAATTATCTGCTGCTGGTTTTCAATCTATTAAAATTTAATTTGAATATATATATATATATAATCTTTAATTTTCTTTTTATTTCTAAAGATATTTATTTTGTGGGATTAAATTTATGATTTTTTTTAGTAAAATAAATTACTGTTACTTATACATTAAAGATACAATTTATGATAATTGCAAAACAACAAATGAAATTGTTTATGTGAGAAATGGTGTTTATTATTTTTTAGTTGCACATAGCTAATTGTATTGAAATGCAAAACAACTAGATTTGTAAATTATTTCTCTCTATACAAAATTATTTTATGTATAACAAATATAATTCATTTCAAAATTATATATAGTTGTACGTAGCTAATTGTATATATTATTTTTTTATGTTAATTTTGGAGAAATGGTCTCGCCTTGTTATTTTTGTATAATGATCGAAATAAAAAGTATATATATTACTTTATTCATTGATAAAAATAAAAAGTATATTTGTATTAAAAAAATATTGATATTGACTACATAAAAAAATATCAAAATTGACATTATTTTTTTATAAAGAAATTATTTATATAGGAAAGATTTATTTGTAATCCATTTCTAATATATCAAATATAGAACTATCTGCAATTCATTTCCAATTTGACTTTATTAGTATCATTTTGAAGTTTAGTTATTTATGTATTTATGTTCTTTATATTTGTTAGTATGATATAGTTGAAATGATTTTAAATTTGAATTATATATATAGTGGTACAATTGATAGTTTTCACTCAAACTTCATTTTATATACAAATATTCATGAAAGATGACGGTTAGAGTATTCAGTTCACTCCATAATATCACTCCATCAAAATATACGTGGAATCTAAAAGTTAGGGTAGTGTTGTGGATTTTATCATTCAACATATCTCAAGATATTAATTCTACATAATTGGTTTTAGTTTATTTAAATGTCAGTTTTATTATTTCGATGTCTTTATTACCCTATTAACTTTGATTACTCTAATGTGTTTTAGCATATTTACTGATTGATATATGTTTTAGGGGGAAGAATCAATGTATCAATTAAAAAACAATTTATTAAGAAATTCAAGAATATAATCAATGAAGGAAGATGTTACACCATAAAGAACATAAATGTTTGTAAAAATGGTGGTGGTTATAGGGTCATGAAACATCAATATAAAATTAACTTTAAGTACTACAATACATTGTGAAACTGGTAAAGTTGCTATACCAAAGCATTTATTTGAGTTTGTACCCTTCAATGATATTTTTTAGATCTAGTAACAATAATTATTTAGTTGGCATGTGATCTTTATTTTTTTCTCTTATTATTATATATCACTTCTCAAATTAGATGATTAAATATTAGGTATATTAACTACTTGACTATAGTTTAATAGATATGTAAAATCAGTTGTGACAATATATGCTTGGTCAATGAGCTAAGCAATTCAATTCAATATTATTTATTTAAAAAATCAAATCATATAATAATTTTTTATTACAAAGTTCAAATATTACCACAAATTTTAAGATTTTTAAATTTGATGAATGATCATAATGTCATAAATGTTAGCAAGGTTTGTTTCTTTTTGAAAATAAAAGGAAACGATTTCTTTAATCATAAGAGATATTATTGAAATTATTTAAGTTTTATGTGAGAACCCATTTTTTACACTAAAGTCTCACTTCTAATTCTTACTGTATTTGGAAACTATGTTCATTGTGTGCTTAATTAGACCTACCATTTGAAGTATGATATAATTACACATACAATGTAAACACCTAAAATATCTTTTGTTACTAATTTAACCTGAAAATTTCCAACAGAATATTCAACTAAATAAAAATTTTAAATTCTAAAATATCTCTTTTTATTTCCATTCTATTATCTATCACAATTGTCCAAATATTTTCTGAGGTTAGCATCTTGTGGAGGATGATCGGTATTTGGGGCAACATCTGAATAAATAAAATCTCCCACAAGTGAACCGTTGACTTGGTGAATATAACTCATGTTAGCGAGTTGTAACTTCAAAGTATCTTTTATACATATTAAGTTATTTACAACCTCTTCTAACAACATACTTTTACATCCACTAACCCAGTGAATCAATCCACTTCTATTTGTTACTCGTTCTATCATATATAATAGTTAAAACATGCTCTGATCACAGATGGACATGTTACATCCTATAGAGAATAAGGATTATTTAAATCCTGTTAAACGTCACATGATCACAAACATGCATTCATAAAATTAGTATTACAACATTTATAACCATTACCACACAGAGGACTGTAATATCATCCACTAAATCACTAAGTACCAATCTATCCAAAACTATAAATATTTAATAACAATACAAAGCAACAATGCCAAATCAGGTAATACAGATTCATTATATCAAACATAAATATTATATCAAAGAGACCAGCTATATACAAACATATTTGACTATGTACGTGATAATTATAGAATAAAATCGAGCACTAATCCTCATTCATTGAACTGCAACTTAAGCAACATTCATAGCATACTCATCAATAAGATAATTATAATAGTAGTCTACGATGCACCGACATTTCATATAGCAGCCGTGTCAGTGTGTCAGAAACGTTTCCGACATCGACACCGACACGAAACGTGACGGGGCCGTGTTAGTAATTTTAAAAAGTTTGGACACCCTTTTCCTATTTCGACATGCATGTCAAGCTCGATTTCAGGGTCATGTCCATAATTTTAAAAAATTTGGACACGCATTCCCTATTTTAACACGCATGTTAAGCTCGATTTTCAGCTTATTATTTGTTATACTCTGTTATTTAATATTATAAATACTTATTTTCATATAAAAAAATAATGATTATAATATATATATTTACAAATAAGCACAATATTTTTTAATATTTACAAATGTACCTCTATATTTTTATTATTTACGCATATCCCCACGTGTTAGTGTCCTATATTTTTTGAAAATGCCGTATCCCCATATCCGTATCTGCGTTTCCCTGTGTCTACGTGTCGGTGTCTGTGCAACATAAATAGTAGTACAAACATCATAGCAAATGGATTTAAAATTTAAATTGTAATTAAGAATTCCTTTTTATTTCTTTCAGTCCAACCTTATCCATCCTACCTATGTATATATGTATGTATGTAGATAAATCGTGTAGTGGAATTTCCCTTTTCCATCACACTCCACAATTTCTCAAGCTTTTCATACGTTTCATATATTATCATTTTTCATTTATCTTGTCTCTTTGGACCTCTTAACAAAATATTTCATTTTTCCATAATTTTGTCTATATAGGGCCTTTTCATAACAACATATCTTAAATACATCAACATAAACATAGAGGTACTCCTTGATTTTTTTTGGAGTAAATTATCTGGTTATGTGAACCTAACTCAACTTTGGTTTGTCCATTGGAGAGTCACTAATCCAGTCCTTCAAAATTGTCCCATGGTTCAAAGTATACAAATCCAAAGCAAAGGTCCATGGGAGGGCCCATACCAAAGATTTCTAAACTATTAATTTATTTATTTGTTATTTAATTAATCCTTAATTATAATTTTATTTAATTACTTATATTTTAGTCTAAGTCTCAAGTCTATTTTGTCTCCAATTCAGTCTCAATCAATTGTTTCCTATGGTTTAAGTTTGGATCAAGTCATCCAGCCAATACGTGTGAGCAATGGAGAAAATTTGATGGCTTCACCAACTAGTCAAAGTGATTCACATTTCCAGTATACACATAACTCCTCTGCTTTATGCAGACACACATCTAGCATACTACATATGTAGTGCTTAATATCATTGAATGCATAAGAGAAGTAAACAATCAAGATAAGCTTAGGGATTTGTCCAAATATCACTGACAACATGTTGACCATGGTGATTAATATACCATCATTGATAATAAAATGTATTTAAGATAAGATTATTTAGGTACAACTAATATTTTAAAAATTAGACTGGACAATAAATCAGAAAAGTTATCATGTCATAATTTAATTGGTTTATCTAGTTAAACTGATGGTCAAAGTAGACGAAGTTATAAATAAAAATTTACATAAATTTATCAAAAAATTAATAATAGTTAACGCATACTATAAATATGAGCTCATAATTTTTTTTTAAAAAAAATAAAAGACTACAAGAAATTAGGTAAATTAGTGACTTTTTAATCAATTAGGTGTTAATTTTTTTTGTTAGTTTTTTTTACATATAGATTTATTGGACCAATTCAAAAAGAAAGAAAGATGTCTACAAGCAAAAAAAAAAAACCTACTTGGATTTTGAGAACGAAGCCACTTTTTGATTTTTGCTAGTTCAAATTAATTCAACCACTAAAATGATTTTTGGGGTTGACTTGAATTGGATAGCACAATAGTTGGTGCTTAAACCTTTCAATCCAATCTGATTTTTAAAACATTGGATACAAGTTGTCAACATATAAAAAAAAATTTCTTAAAACTTTCTAGCATGATTGTTGTCCTTAGTATGAATACTTTAATTCAACTCTAATTACTTGCAAAATGAGTAAAAAAAATTCAAAGATCCCTAAAATGTTCAACTTGAGTTAAGTAATGGAATAAAATCCAATAATATTTTATGCAACTCATGTATATTGGAAATTGTATTTTACAATTTTCAAAACATTGATAATTGCAATTGATTTTTTTCTATTGGGTGAGACTAAAAACATGTTATGATCGAAGTATACAAGTATTTTCCTTGTTTAATGATCACGATGACACTCACATTGTATATTTAAAATTAGTTTGTACTCCATGTAATGCATGGGTTTAATAATTTTATTTCATATTAACTTGTAATACAAATTTAGATTATAAAATGTAATGTATTTAAATATTAGTAAACTATCATTATATTTGTATTTATTAAATGACTATATAATTGGTATAATTATATTCATTTTAATTGTGAAGAAATATTATTTTTTTTTAATTTAATAAAGTTCTTAAATTAATATTTCAAATTAGCTAAATTTATCATTTAAATTTTTTCATCTTTTCAAAAATATTTTCTTAATATATTAATACTCAAGTGAATTTATTTATAAATTATTTTTAAAAATTTAAATTAACTATTTTATGCCAAAAAATTTAATTAATTATTTAATTAATAAGAGTTTATGCATTATTATAATTAAATATATTATCTTAAAAAATATAAATTTTAGAAATATTTTATTATGAAGTTTAGAAATATTTTAAACTAAAATTGTGATAATTATTTAAAAGTGATAAAAATTTTAAAATGAAAAATTATGAAATATCAAATTTAATGTGTGATATTTAAAGATCATATGAAAATTTAAAGAGATAAAATTTTAAGATACAAATTATTTATTAAATTATAACTGTGTCCACATGTCGGTGTCGTTTCCGACACCGACATTCATCGACACCAACACGAAACGTGTCGGAGTTATGTTTATAATTTTAAAAAGTTCGGATATCCATTTCTTATTTCGACACGTGTGCCAAGTTCGATTTCGGGACCGTATCCGTAATTTCAAAAAGTTCGGATACACATTCCCTATTTTAACACGCGTGTCAAACTCGATTTCTAACTTATTATTTGTTATGCTATGTTATTTAATATTATAAGTACTTATTTTTATATGAAAAAATAATAATTATAATATATATATATATTTACAAATAAGCATAATTTTTTTAATATTTATAAATATATTCCTATATTTTTATTATTTATACATATCCCTTACGTGTTGGTATCCTATTTTTTTTGAAAATGCTATATCCTGATGTCCATATCCACGTTTTCCCGTATCCACGTATCGGTGACCGTGCAACATAATATATAAATGTCCTTTGCACATTAGTGCTGAAGAATCCAATAATTTCAAAGTGGCCCGAGCATTGTAGAAAAACCAACCATGGGCTCTTAAGGTCCAAAAGGAAATAAGATTTGCTGATGATATAGCCTAATATTAATGGTTTTGCCTATATTATGTTGCTTCAACCTTAATAAATTTTGCCAACAAATTGAATTAGTAATTATTTAAACATTTTGAAAACGTGAAAAATAGATAAAGGTTTTTGTGAATAAAGAATGAGACCACATACTTCTTGGGAAAATTGTCATAATTTAATAAATATAAAATGTGGCAATTGATCTTGATAATGATAGCATGGTTGAAATGTAAAGATAATTATATAATAGTGCTTCTTTTTTTCAAGAATCATGGTAATTAATGGATTTAAAGTAAGGGTGACAAATGAATGATTTAGATGGATTTGAAAATATGGATAGATCGACAATTATTTATTTATCCATTTATGACTTAATTACAATTTTATATGGGTTATGATCAGACTTAATCCATCCACTTAATAATGATAGTTTTTATATTATTTTATTTTATCATTTTTTATGTTCATTATTTTTCTTACCATTACAATTACAATTTATTATCACCATTAAAAACATTTTTTTACTGATTTTAACTACACCTTTAAAAAATAATTTTATATATTAAATTGTAAATTATATTTTAACTCCATCATTAAAAAATAATTTGTTATTATTAAAATTTTAAATTATAAATAAAAAGTAATTTATCTGCACTACAAAATTAAAGAAAGAACTAATAAATAAAGAATAAAACATTTTATATTGTCATATTTCCCTTTTTACCTTAAAGTTTTTCAATATATTACATATACAATTTGTATAAAAATGTACATCGAATAAATTCGATTTAAAATTGACATTTCTTTAAAATTTGAAACATATAAAGTAAAAAAAAAAATATACTTTATTTGAAATTGACATTTGTTTAAAAAAAGTTGAAAATTTACTAAAATAAACAATTAACTACTAATATTTAAATAGAAAAATTAAAGCTGAATATATTACATAAACAAATATTAATTGATTCTTAGTAAAATTTTCAATTACAAATACCTTTACAAAGATCAAAATACTAAACATACCGTCCTTTTTATCCTATAAAAGAAGTTAAAAATATCTTATTTTTTTATCTTATTAAAATTTTAAACATAAATGATTATTAATGGGTAGCGTCAATAATGACTCAACTACCAATTATCCAAAAACTAATATAAATTAGTTACAACAAGAATGCATATGAATGGATAAATGAATATATATCACAATTGCCAGGTTTACCAATATGTACAACTATGTTAGGATTTTAAAATTTTTTATTTTATTTTTATTTAATTTAATATAATATTTTTATTTAAAAAATATTTAGTTTAAATTTTAAATAAAAATTAAGTTTAATGGGTCATGAATATTCATTGATAGACTATTAATAACCATTTTATTAAATGGATTAATATTTCATTCATGTATATGATCCGCTAGACATTTTGAATGAATTTAAATTAATCCAAAGATAAATAAATTGGATGGATTTATGAATATCTATCTATTTTGTCACCCTAATTTAGAGGAATAAAATTAAGAAAGAAAAGTATTGATAAGTGAATATAAGTAATTGGCTTAGAGTAACATAGTGGTATGGTTATGTGTGATTGACGTAGTTGTTTGATGGCGATGACCGTCCAATAGAATGATCACTATTTTTTTTTTCTTTCTTTTGATAAGAAACATACAAACTTTTATTCATCCACTGGTGAAAGAGTCATTCAGTACAAATGTTCAATGCCACTCTTATTCACATGTGTAACCCATTTTGTAACCTCATTACATTTTTTAGGATACCACAGAATATCTATATTATTAATAAAAATAAAAAAAATTAACAGACTCAAAAATTGAAATAATTGATTATGAACAATATGAAATTCTTAAAAGGATTTCTCCTGTTACTTTGTAATCACACTTTCAATCTGGATAGTTCAATCTCAGAAATTATGTGACATTCATATGACTTTTTTGTATAGCTGGAAGTTTCCACGCCAATTAATGAGTCACATTCGTCATTGTCATATCATAAACCAATAACCTCAACTGTGGCATTACGTTGAATTTTGTATGGCTGGAAGTTCCACAAGGCCATAGAAGCAGCCCCTCAAACCCACCAGACATCCACGTTGAATTTGATACAATGCATCAAGAATTTCGGCCTTTAGACGCAGACCCACTGTGAAGCCCCATGCCACTCTGCACATTTCGGGGCCTAGCCTCCTCTTCCTTGAAATCTTCTTCAATTCTCCAGCAAAGCCGTTGAAGCATCAGCTCACATTCCATGTATTAAGATTTTAATTGAAATTTTATTTTTGTGAAATAAAATATTTTTTTATTTACGTCTTTATCTTATTAAAGTTTGTATTTTGATTCGGTATATTGTATTTTTTAATATTAGGATCAAGTTAGACTTATCATTTAATAATAATTTTAACTTACAAATATTTGTGTTAACAAAGTTTGATTAAGGGGAAAGAGTGAGAGTTTGTTGTTTTTTCCTCCATTGGGATTACTTGAGATCTTACAATTAGTTCTTATTTTTTTAGTGATTATTAAGAGTGAGGAGTATATACTCTAAAAGATATTTTTGGATGTATTTAAAATGTGAGTTTGATAATTATGACACCCGTTGTATTTTTTCTTTTGTTTCTATAGTGAATTTATTTTTCATTTTCACCCATGGAGTAGGCTAAAAAAAACCAAGTTAAATATCTATATCTTGTGATTTTTTTTTATTTTTTTTTAATCTTGAATTATACCAACATATATACTGCTGCAATATCATTTAAATTTTGCAACAAGTGATATCAAAGCTCGATTCTACCATATTTGTGTTTTCATTCGAGTTCTATCTAGATTTACTGACCTTAGTTAGTTTTTGTATTGCGTTCAGTTTGATTAAAGAAGTATCAACATAGACTTGTTTTAGAGCTTTACATCAAATCCAAATTTTGTTTGAGAAACAACTTTATTTGTATACATCTAAAAATTTTATTGAAGGAACTTTTTATGGAGAAGATAAAGCGAATTTGATGTACGTGTATAGTGCTAATACTCCATTGGAGATGGAGTTTTGAAGACAATCCTTGTTGTCTATAAAGAAAACGACTCAAATTTGATAGAACTACTTGATCTGAAATTACTTGATTCAGAGTTAGAAGACTTTCAGAGAATAGAATTTGTGTCAAGATGGAGATTGTCGGGATTTTGATCCAAATTCAATTTTTGTGAGATAAGATAATTTTTTATTTATGTCTTTAGTTTATTTAAGTTTATATTTTGATTAGATAAGGACTCTAATCAAATTAGATGTATCATATTATTTAATAATGGATCAAGTTTGACTTATATTTTGGTAAAGATTTTGGCTTATAAATATTTGTGATATATAAGGTTTGATTGGGGGAAAAGAAAGTTTATTTTTCTAATTCCTTGCGAGGTATTACTTGAGATCCCACAATTAGCTTTCATTTTTTTAGTGATTATTGAAAGTAAAGAGTATATACAATCTAAAGGTATTTTTGGGTGTATTTGGGAAGTAGGTTTGATAATCATTATACTGTTTGTATTCTTTCTCTTATTTTCACAGTGGATTTATTTTTCATTTTTATCTGTGGAGTGGGCTAAAAACTAAACCACATTAAATATTTGTGTTTGATAATTTTTACTTCTTTGATATTGAATTATACCAACACAAATGCTTTCGCATCATCATCTAAATTTCCCAACAAGTGGTATGAAAACCTGGTTATACCGAGTTTGGATTCTTGTTTTAGCTTTGCCCCCCAATAAGTTGTCACGCCTTGATTCATAGAATATTATCAGCATAGATGATCATTATTAGGAAACCCTTTACAAGTCTCATAATGTAAAATAAAATACCAAAGACTCATAAATGCATTGATGTATAACCAAATATTCACTCTCATTCTACCAAAAATCCGATAGAGTTTTCTCTGTTTTTTAGACATCTGGTCTCAAAGCCTATACAATAGATAAGGGCTACATGCCCACCATATTCTGTACAATAATACAAAATCACAACGACCTAAATTACACAAATCTATATCCTACTGGGCACCAACAATAAAAATACATACACATTATAACTCTACCAATTGCCAAGGTTTTCACAATTAATATACCTCTAAACTCTGCAGAAGGTGATCTACTCGATCAGTGAGCAGATCTTAAACTAATGTGATGAGGAGGGACAATAGGAGTATCCTTGGGCTCTAAAAAATATATATAAAAAAACTTGGTAAATTTCATAGAAACTCTGTGAGCTGATAATCATATGGAAAACCAAAACTTTGTTTACAATTCATATTCAAAATCCAAAAAATAAAATATGTATATAGTTGTGAAGATAAGTTTATCCGTTCAAAAACCATAATCTCAAAATAGAATTGAAAACTTTCATCCATCAAGAAAGTAAAGTAAATAAAATATGGTGTTCAACAAAATAAAATAAGCAACAAAATAGGTTACTATGAAAAATATCTATCATGATGTAAACATAGGAGAAATTCAATAAAGCTATTTAAAATTTATTAATACTCAAGTAGCAAAATACTCAACTAGAATCCCAAAGGACAACTCTTAGAGGTAACCATACCTAACAATATCACCATAATCCATCCAAATACACCAATCATGTATTCACATATTCATATGTTCAAGTATTTAAGTATTCTCCCCTTTATTTCTTCAACAAAAATTATATTCGTAAGTGCACTTGAGGATTTTCAATGAATTTCCAATGAATCCAGGACCCCAAATCAATAAATCATTTGAAAACATTATACTATTAAGTCTCTCCACAAATAAGAGACTTTAATTCATATTATAATATCAATAATCCAAACATATCATCAAACATTCTAGATAGCATAAGTTTCAAAAATGATAACATTTTCATATCACATAATATGAAATCCTTGCTTTTGTAAACAATAATCATTACAAAATGCGTAAATACAATAAATCATTTTCATATTTTTTTTTCATATAGTAAAATGAAATCACTAGTTCCAATAATGTAAATTACGATAAAATATATAATTTCATCACGACAAATCATTTTCGTATATATATATATATATATATACACAACATATGATTAAACTTTTGAAATAAGGTAACATAAAAAAAATCCCATTATTCATACATCATAATAATTCATATCATAATATTATTTCATATGACAAATGGAATTTATCAAAAGAGTAGGATTATCCACTCATCTTAGAGACTCTTTAAAGAGCTAGATCAACCAATGTGGAAAATCAAGTCACTGAACCTATTTGGGTATAAATAGCATTAAAATCAATACTTGAACTAAATTTTAAAGTTCTTTAACTAAGCACATCTATTTTACACTAATATTAAACTTCAATATCTATACTGAAATTTTAAAATCAAGTAGTAGAGCCACCTATTTGGATATTCAATTGAAGCTCAAAAATTTGATATTGGTATGCTTGGTTCTTCAATAGGAATTTCACTGAAGCAAATCAATAAGAAAAATCCTAATTTCCTTCAACTTTGAAGGTAAGGGCTTCAAGCTAAATCTACTTGAAAACTCACTATAGGCTTATTATAAAATAAATTTTTTATTATAAGAATATTCACCACCATCCAAAGTACAAGGGAGAAGCTTGGAGCCAGCCAGACGGCTTGGTTGAAAAAGCACTAGAGAAGAAGGAAACAAGCTATTGCCGAAGTGGTCCAAGGAGGAGGGTCACTAGAGAAGAGGGAGGAAGAAAGATGGTGGCCTGAGCTCAGCGAACAGAGGAGCATCAAAGAATAAGAAGAAGAAGATGGCCGGTGGAGAACACAGCAGCAAGATAAGGGAAGGCTTCAGGCGTGAAGAAGAAAAATGGAGCTACTAGAAAATATAACATAAAATGAAATAAGCAAATTATAGTTTTGCCCTGTTGACTCAACAGTATCTTCAAAAAGGTCCTTCTGAAAAAAGAAAAATTACATTATAGCTCCAGCAAAATTTTATAAACTACACTGCAGTCCCCCAAAAAAATATTTCCTCTTTTTTTTTTTTTTTAGGTATTACATAAGTGGTATTAGAAATCAGTTTTACACGGTTTGAATTTTGACTTAGATTCTACTTGAATTTGCTAATCTTGGTTGGTTTTTGTATTACGTTTAGTTTGATTAAAGAAGTATCAACACAAACTTGTTTTGGTGTGTTTTGCATTAAATCTAGATTTTGCTTCAACAATAACTTTATTTGTACATATTTGGTGATTTTATTGAAAGAACTTTTGAAGGAAAAGATAAAGTAAATTTGATGCATACGTAGAGTGCTAATGCTCAATTGAAGGTGGAGTTTTAAATATATTTCTTATTATCTATGAAAAAGATGGCTTAAATTTGATAGAACTTCTTGTAATTTCTTACTTCTTTGATCTTGAATTATGCAAATACACACACTTCTACATCATCCTCTAAATTTCTCAACACACCAAAACCTTATATGAATCCATTTTAATGCAAACCTCTTGAGGCATTTAAGTGTTGACATGAGATAAATTGGGATTTATTATAATACAGATAAAATCATTGCATACCTGCCGGCCAAGACAATATATACTTCCTCCAACCAACCAAACAACCTAGTATGAACCTTTTCAATAAAAAAAAAAAAGGGAATCTTTTGATTTTGCCTTTGACAAGAATAAGGGGACCCCAGATACTTTGATGTCATTTTTAAGTTCCCCAGTTTACAAAAAAGTCCATTAAACCTGTCTTTGTATCTCTAGGAACATTTTTTTCTTTTGAGAAAAATACACCCAATTTTGATCACTAATGGAATTAGAGTGAAAGAGTGTCAGGATGATATGAGGTTAACCTTATTCTTATATGGTGAATAGTATGAAAATGATTATTAAATAAATAGAGATTAAACACTTATTTTATTCTTTGAGAAATGGATTTTATATCAATTTGATCCTTATTAAAATTGTTTTATCAATATCATCCTTCATAATTTCAATTACACTTAAACGTGGTCCTTCGTCCTATCTGTTATTAACTCAGTCAAACAAAAAATTGATGTAACAAATTTTAAGCTGACATGAAATAATTAAGTTTTTAGCGATTGACCCATGTAGACACTCTAAATACATCAAACTACATTTTGATTAGAAAATGAAATCTAAAAAATTGGATCATCTTCTTTGTGCCCCAACTCTTCTTTCCTTCATCCTAGCGTAGCCTCAACATTGTTTGTTCTCCAGCTAAGTAGCATGGGCGGTGATGACAAAATGTCCTTTGGTGGTGAATCTTAATGATGCGGTGTCTATTCTTGCTGTTGTTATTTGTCTTCCTCAGGTGCTTTGCAAATGGTGGGAGGTGCTATTGTGGCTTAAGAGCTATCATGCTCACTTGTGAAATCAAAAGGAATTTAGATGCCCAAAGTGGCGAGAGATGTGACTATTTCAAGTGGATTGCCAGCGAAATTATCGAAATTTGAAATTTTGGGTTTGGGTATTGATGGTATCATGAGTTGTATTTAGGGTTAGCATTGCTATTATACAGAGTTTAGATTTGATGTGTACTTTGGTCGGTTGCATTTCAGTGGTTCTGTGTAGTGAAGGATGGGGTGTTTCTAGTAACAATTTTTCTCAGACAATTTCTAAATGGATTTAAATCTACACAAGTTCATGATTGGTACCCTGAATGGCATTAATTTGCACTGTTTCACTTTGAAAAATCTGATGTAAATTAATTCTCAACAGACAAATTTGAATTGAATTAAATCTGGACAACTAAACAAAAAAATTAGAAGATAATTAGTTCTAATCAAATACATAATTCATCCCCTATTTATTCAATCAAATGAGATCATTTTTTCAATTTTAATTGAGCTAAAATCTTGACCTCAGGTATTAACTCCGCCACTTCTGCACACCGCCAGGAGGACTAAGCCCAGCCTGATACGTTGCTACCGCTATCAACACAACTATGGTAAACAATGCGTTCCACACAACAGCTTTGAGAAGGCTTCAACTGACAGCAATCAGCAACACACTATGAAGCACATATATGATACATATATCCGATACAATACAAGAATACAGTACGTAGTTTTTAAAAAATTAGAATACATAAAGGAAAAAAATATAAATTTCATTTAGAAATATCAATATTTAAGAATTCGAAATATGCATCTATCACTGGTGTGCAAAGAATATAATTATATTCTCATTTATGACCCCAAATATATTGTTATATATCAAAAAATTATATATTCTCATCAGTTGCTCGTTTAATAATTACTACACCATTAAGCAACAATATTCACATCCTATGAAGCAAAAATATGAGACAAAAGACAAGCATTCTCAATGATTTTTAACATAATAAAATTTAAGAAAAAATTAATAAAAAAATATGTCTCAAAGAAGTATTCAAAATATTTCTTAGATATTGCGTCAGACCCGTATCAAACACGGATACATCAACCATGATGAAATATCCGTGCTTCCTGGGCAACACAACATCAGATCTCAAGAAATGATTGCAGAAATCATGATTTATAAAAACACAAATCGATCATGCATTACACTTGTAATCATACCTATACAGAAGTTGCAAAGCTCAATATTTATCAAACAAGAAAGGCCCATTCTCTCTCTCTCTCTCTATAAATATATATATATATATGGAGCAAAAAGAATGCTTAAAATGGAAAATTTCTTACTGTTAAGTAAAACATTTTTACTCCCACAAACTGATCAAGATCTACGATGCACCGACACTTCATATAACAGTCGTGTCCGTGTGTCGGAAACGTTTCCGACACCGACACTCATCGACACCGACACGAAACATGTCGGGGCCGTGTCCATAATTTCAAAAAGTTCGGACACCCGTTCCCTATTTCGACACCCGTGTCAAGTTCGATTCCGGGACTGTGTCCGTAATTTTAAAAAGTTAGGACACGCATTTTCTATTTCAACACGTGTGTCAAGCTCGATTTCCAGCTTATTATTTGTTATGTCATGTTATTTAATATTATGAGTACTTATTTTCA
>JANHAO010010678.1:0-17477 GCA_026873985.1 Saraca asoca
AAGTAGATTTGTGTTTACACGTTATAAATAAAGCTTCTTAATTTCATTGTAATTTCAGCTTGTCATTTGTGTTATTAATTGGTTTGATTTTTTTTTTTTTATGTAGTCTTGTGTTTTTCTGATCGGATTAATATATGTATAACTTGGGAGAGAGAGAGAGAGAGAAAAAGAGAATTTGACAATGAGTAGGATTAGTCATGAACCAATTTGATTGAGGGTATTGTATCAAAAATACCTTGGAATCAAAGTTACATGCACTGAAAATCTAATACTGATTCAGAATGACTGAGAACATATACATTTCTAAAGGAATCATAAGCACGGTTTTATTTACAATCATTTACATAATGCTCAATTTCATAAAATAATCACACTCATTTAATTACCCTCTGATGAATCTCACACATTCTATTTACAGTAATTGCTTAATTCTTCACTTTAATCTCTTATTCTTTATGATTATTTCTCATTACATTGCACAAAGGAGCACATACATTTTCTTTTATAATGCAAACAACTTTAACTATTTAACTCAATCATATGTAACTAATAAACAAACTAATCACAATTATTTCATAGATGGTTGGCACATGTAAACTTCCTTATCTAAAGGACCATTCAATCATGCTGATTTAACATCGGTGAATCTTCCAACCTTTGTAAATTGCTATCGCAATCACGAACCTCACTATCTCAATCATTGTCATAAAAGAGAATATTTCGTCCAAGCCTCGCTTTTTTAAAAATCCTTTAGCTACTGATCTATTTTTGTGCTTGTCAATCTCATCATTTGATCTTACTTTGATTTTGTACATTTATTTCACATCAATTGGTCTTCTATTTTCTGGAAGATCAACTAGATCCCATGTCCGATTTTCCTTAATTGATTTTCTTTTCCTCCTTTATTGCTTCAATTCTAATCATTTCCTTAATTACTTGCTCGAAGCTTACTGGCTCACAGTTTGTAAATAAGGCTAAGTATACTAAATCTCTTTCTTCAATCACTAAATCAAAGCTTATTGGTTCAGGGGTTGAGCTTTCACCATGCACGACTTAATCTTTCACTTGGTGACTTAAAGGATCACTTTCACCCATTATATCAAGTAGTACACTTCTTTGCTTGTTATCACTTTTCTCCTTTTCTACCTAGTTTTAGGTTCTAATTTCATCAATAATAACATCGTTGCTGATAATTGTTGATGGTAAAATTTGGTTTTAAGGATTCAAATCTTAGTCAACAGAGACAGTTCTTGAAACCCTAAACTGTAAGCTGAAAATGCAAGTTTGAATCAGGAAAATGAGAATGAAAAGGAGGAAGGACAATAGACATTGGGTTTTTATCGTGGTTTGTCTAAAGTCTGTTTAGGTCCCTACGTCCATGGTGATTTATATTTTTCGATGAACAATGGTTACTCTGTGTGGTTTTACAAGGATACAATGACAGTATACTCTTACTTTACAAGAGCTCTCTCTTTATTCCGGTAGAGTATCTGCATGCCACTTCTTGCTTACTTGTTACAATAGTCTCCCCTCCTATTTATAGAAGTAAGGAAGGATATAAGTGTAATTTGACAGATAACAAAATGATTATTTTTGCCACTTCAGGCATTAAATGCTTAATGTCGGGTAATAAATGTCAAGCAAATCATTGTCGGACTGTTGGGGGGTTGAGGTGTTGGTTTTAGAGGCTGACCTATCAGTTGGAGATGCTACTAACTGGATTCATGTACATATTCTCGGCTCACTGTCTTAGCGACCTAAAGCTATGTTGGTTGGCCTTACCAAGTCTGTCTAGTGGGTTTCCTGGAGGATGACTGGAATGACACATTTCTGTCAGTGAGCTAGAGTCCTCCTTAATAGGTTAAGTCCCCGGTTGACCCCCGTTCTGTGTCCTGCATTCGCGACTAGCGAGTTGGGACTCCATGCTGAGCGACCTCGATCGTTGGGTGATCTAGGCCTTCTTTAGCTGGGCTTTGCTTCTTATCGGGCCTTTGGTGAGTTCAATTTGCATTATTCAGAAAATACCCATAACATGAGCTCCCTAACTCTCAGTTCACTTTGTGGACGGGGAGTTGGATTTTACTGGCAGAGTCCTTGTTCATAGTTTGTAGCATGGTCAAGTTTTTCATCTATAGCCTATTTTATAGCCAAAGTCTATACTTATAATCTGCTATGTGGTCTCAGACCTCAATCTTTCATTTCATCTGGGTTAAGCTATACTTCTAACTGTGCATTTATTTTATAATTGTTGGTGTGGTAGTCCTACTTAATTACAGACCATTCGATATGGAGCACTTGGATAACCTCTGGGTTTTTTAATAAGGTTGATGGGTCTATATAAGATGCAAAGAGTCTCCTTATTTGCTTCTCAAAATGATCAGATGGATACATCAACCAAGTTCTCCTTATTTTTGAAGCTCTGGCCTTTGGTTGAATGCTATGAGGGGTGTATGGCCTACAACATGTAGTTCCCATGGGGTATTCCTTTCTGAGGACTCTGGGAACTTGTTCGTAACTTCCTTTTGGTGTTAACAAGTTTAGCTCTCCCATTTTTGCTCTTTTGTCTTCTGGCAAGCTAATTGCTCAGTTTCTGGCCACGACCAAGAGCGACGAGGCTGAGGGAAGAGCTTTTGGCTTTGGAGGAGGCTTGGACAAAGGAGCTGGAACTGTCTAATTTTCTTATTGGCTTTGCAACTTGTTGTGGCTTAGTCTTTTCAACCGAGTTCTCTTATCTTCTTGTTCGATTGTGCTGGGTGTTTCTAGTCTTCCGAATAGCTTAATGACGCTGAAGGATGCTTTCCTTGCTTAGGAAGGCTAGGGAAAACTTGTGCAACCTTTCTGCTTGCCTTCAATGCTATTTCTCCTATTTCAAGCATCTCGAGGAATGCTCAATTTGGATAAGTTGTTAACTTGGCTGAGAGAGGAGTTAGAGTACTTCCTCATGTGTATTATGACTACAAGCTTTCTAGCATTCAGCTTTTCCTTAGTCAACTGTAGGCATGCTTCATTTTGTATTTTTGATCCTTTATGTAATTTTGTCTCATTGAAAGAAGTTTGGTAATGAAACTTTTCCTTTTATTGTTCTTCCTGAGTATGCCATAATAGCGGTCTAGCAGGTCATGATTGGCAACATCAGTCCCTACAAATCATAACTCGATAACCGTTAAATAAAATGAGTGTTCATTGAGTCAGTCAACTTCAATTAGTATTATTTGAACTAATATGATGGGACTCTAGTCAATAAATATGACTTAAAAGGCTATGTGCCATATTGAATGACCAATCGATCGTATTAGCTTATTCCGACTGGCAATCGAAGTTGAGCACCAGAGTGCCTTTGTTAACCATGAGTCTAAGCACTGGAGTGCTTGAGTGCCTTTGTTAGCGCGAGATGAGGTGTCCACATAAGTCGCATAGATGTATCTTAGCTCGCACAAGAGTTTGGTGCTTATGTACTTCTTGGACGTGAAGTCTTAATAGGTTACACGTAAGCGCCTTGATTCACATAAGAGTTTGGTGCCAATGGCACTTCTTGGATGTGGTTTCAATATTACTCGCGCAAGAGTTTGGTGTTACAAGGCACTTTTTAGACACGACCCATGCAAGAGTTTGTTGCGTGGTTAGCACTTCTTGGATGCAGGATTTTTTGATATTGTTCACGCAAGAGTTTGTTGCTTGAGGCACTTCTTGGACACAGCCCACGCAAGAGTTTGGTGCATGGCTAGCACTTTTTGGATACGGGATTTTTTGATATTGTCAGCGCAAGAGTTTGGTGCTCAGCCCGCATAAGAGTTTGGTATATGGCTAACACTTCTTGGACACAGGATTTTTTGATATTGTCTGTGCAAAAGTTTGGTGCTTGAAGTACTTCTTGGACACGGCCCGCACAAGAGTTTGGTACGTGACTAGCACTTCTTGGACATAAGATTTTTTGATATTGTCTGCATAAGAGTTTGGTGCCTGAGGCACTTCTTAGATGTGGCCCACACAAGATTTTGGTACTTCGAGGCAATTCTTGGATGTGGCCCGTGCAAGAGTTTGGTACGTGACTAGCATTTCTTGGACGTGGAATTTTTTTATATTGTCTATGTAAGAGTTTGGTGCTTGAGGCACTTCTTGGATACGGCTCACGCAAGAGTTTGGTGCATGGCTAGCACTTCTTGGATGCGAGATTTTTTGATATTGTCCTCGAACGAGTTTGGTGCTCGGCCCGCGCAAGAGTTTGCTGCGTAGCTAGCACTTCTTAGACGCATGATTTTTTTATATTGTCTGTGCAAGAGTTTAGTGCTTGAAGTACTTCTTGGACGTGGCCCGTGCAAGAGTTTGGTGCATGGCTAGCACTTCTTGGTTGCGGGATTTTTTTTATTGTTCACGCAAGAGTTTGGTGCTTGAGGCACTTCTTAGATACGGCCCGTATAAGATTTTGGTGTTTCGAGGCACTTCTTGGACACGGCTTATGTAAGAGTTTGATGCATGGCTAGCACTTCTTAGACGCAAGATTTTTTGTTATTGTCCATGCAAGAGTTTGGTGCTTGAGGCACTTCTTGGACGTGGCCCGTGCAAGAGTTTGGTATGTGGCTAACACTTCTTGGATGTGAAATTTTTTGATATTATCCTCGCAAGAGTTTGGTGCTTAAGGCATTTCTTGTACATAGTTTGTGCAAGAGTTTGGTGCTCAAAGCACTCCTTGGACGCGATCTACGCAAGAATTTGGTGCCCGAAGCACTTCTTAGATGCGATGTGAGCTAGGAGTTCCAGTCTGTCACTTACAATCTGTAATCCTTTGAGCTATTTTACATGCCCTCGTAGGGTTCACTCGCGACTCTCGGGTTTCCGCTACTAGCCTGTCATAATTGCTCCTGCCTTAGGTAGGCATGCGTGGCGTGCTGTTGTCAGTCCGTTGCTGGCATACGTTGAACCATCAGATCATGGGTAGCTAATGGGTTCCCAGATCTAGTAGTGATGATACGCATGGTTTAAACTGAAGGGACTCTCTCTTCCCTCTCACTTTGTCATTTGAAACTAAAACTCCTAGGTTCTGCTTGCTCGTCCTCTGCTAATTCCTACAACCACTCTTTTATTACCTGTCGTCGTTAGTGTCACTCCAACTCCTTGATTACCATTCGGGTCTTGCTCTCTAGAGGGCATCTTTCACTTACATTTTTGGGCTTTCTGCCTTAGTCAATCACAGTGAGTTTCTTGTTATCTCGTGATTTCTGGATTTCCCTGTTTCATAGCTTACGTGAAACTTGTCTGCTGTTAGTTAACAAATCTGAGTGCCAGTTGGGATTGTTTGCCCGTATTCTTTTCTTGTCTAGTCTGGTTCATATTGGTTAGTTCATTAGCAATCTTTAGGGTTTCCAATCACCACTCCAGGCCTTGTGTTTGTTTTCTGGATTTTATGGTTTGATTATTCAATCCTTTTTTTTTTACTTGTTAAAATCCAAGTCTTAAGATGTAGTGACCCGAGATACCCATGGCTTACCATATTGAAAGCTATTAGCCTTAGCTTATGGGTAGGGTCCGGTTGTCATAGCTTAACCGGTCCCTTTTTTTTATGTAGATGGCCGCAAGTCATGGACACCGTCATCACCAAATTAGGAGTAAGGACGATGAACCCAGCTCCTTATCTCAAACTGTAGAATGGGTATGTTACCTTGATGGGGAGACCTTGAGGAGTGGTAAGGTCACTAGAGATTTTGTTACTCATCCTGACCTCATTGAAGGCCATGGAGCTACTGCAAGCCAGCAACCTTCTAGTCATTAAGTGTTTAGCCTTCATGTTTAATCTGTTTGCCACCACGAGCTTCAGTCTGTAGTCCAATCGTACCGGTTCCACAAAGGATGCCATGTCATGGTGCCTTACTTGGATGACTACACTCCTTATTCACCTTGGGGGTTCATCGCCATTACCTTCCCGCACCTTGTCACGGGACTTAGGTTCCTGATGCACCTATTTATCATCAGATTTCTGAATAAGATGAAGCTTAGTCTATTTTAGCTTACCCCAAACTCTTATACCCAGCTTATCTCTCTAGCACTGATTTATTTAAGGAATGGTCTACTACCTCTATCGGTTGAGGTCTTGTGCTATCTATACAGTATTAGGTGTGTTAGCTCGTTGGATGGGCTGTATTACCTTTTAGCCTGGTTGACGGAGCATAAGGGAGTTCTTTCATAGGAGGATGCTAAAGGGAGATCCAACGTGGGACATTATAAGACTCGTTGATTTTAATCTCGTGCCCATCCCTGCTCGACCTCAAAAACTTCAATTTTGTTCCTATTCCTGGTGAACGAGCTAAGGATGTGTGTGAGTTTAATGATTCGTTCGTATTTGCTTCTTCGACTCTAACTTTTATTTCATCTTACAGAGTGGACTGGCAAGAACCCAACTCTTGAAGTCGAGGAGCTTGAAGTACTGGATCAATTCACTGCTGCAGATGATCTCCAAAATGATTTTTGCTTTGATGAGACCCTTCTCTGCGCCCATAGACTTGCTCTGGCTCTAGATTCTGAGCTCACTAAGGAGATAGGGATTCATCGAGTGAAGGAGGTTTGCCTAACCAACTTTGGTGATTACGATGAGATAATGAAGCTTATTTTCTTATTGCCATCATCTGACAAGGAAGAGACCCTATTAGCTCCTGATGTCGGCGTAGCTCTTTTTGTTTAGAGTCAACGGCTTCAGGAATAGCATGCTTGGAAGGGTTGATTCCTATCTCCCAACCCAAGGTGGCAGTTGCATTCAAGGTTGCTACCCTTTCTAAACCCCCTACTAAAAAATGAAAGGCAAACAAGGGGAAGGAGGTCGCTGCTAGTAAACGAGCTGTGCCAGAGATTGAGGTCATGGAGCAATCCACCAACCCCAGCTCTAAAATGAAGAAGTATGCTGACATCCTTGTAGATAATATTAACAAGATTCTGGGACCTCACAAAAGGATTGAAGTGTTGGAGTCTGAGGACTTCTCCATTAGAGATTAGTGGGTTACGGAGTTCACCATGGTTTAGTGGTAAGTAATATCTTTTCTTTCTTGCTTTTTTCATAATCTAACTTGGCTATCTAGCTTTTCTGAATTTATTAATGATGATGAAGGTGGATGAGGCACTCCAAGCCGAGGGCAAGAAGAATGCAAAACTCATGGAAGATCTAGTTGTCACTACTGCTGAAGTGTTAAAGCTGAGGGGGAAGGTCAGGGATGCCAAGGCCGTCTTATCTCATGAAATGGTGAATCATGAAGCCATTGCAGTAAATCTCGGCCTCATGACTAATGATTTGGCCAAAGCAAGGATTGATTTGGATGAAGCTCTCTAATGCACTAATTAGACGGCATAATGGGCCAAAATCTCGGAGCAATATGCTAGTTCAGTAAAGCAGCGAAGTAGAGAAGCCGAATAACAAGCCGAGGTCACTATGAAAGAGTTAGAAGTAGCAAAGAAGGAAGTTACTCTTGGGAAGGGTGAGATTGCCAAGATCAGGGCAGAGACTACCTTTTTGCTTGCGAAAGTGGCAGAGAAAGTAGAATCCTAGACTAATGCTGCCTTCTTGTACACTTTGTGGAGGCATCATCCTAAATTGGACTTCTCCTTCTTTGGCAAGGAGGTTCTTGTGGCTGTAGAGCATTTCAAGAAAAAGGAAACCAAAACTAAATCCTCCAAAAAGAGTAAGAGTCCACGGTTGAGGCTTATCCTATTGGGGGTTCTTCCTGAATGGAGAGCAATTCACAGCTTGTGAGAATTATTGGAAGTCCAATGACAGGTGACCCTACTGCTGCTCCCGTCAACTCTTCACTTTGTGAAAGCTCTGCTCCTGAGGGTCTAACTCCTGAAGATCCTACTCCTTAGACCCCGACCTTTGTAATTGACAATTTTGCTTTTTGACTTTTGGATGTATTATGTAATATTGCATAGACTCTGCTTCATTATTGAATGAATTTCCCATAATACTTGCGTATTTTTTTCCCAATTCTATAATTGGCTGCTTTATAAGCATGATTCAGTAAAAATTTTACACGAGTGAAGACTCTAATGGATTGTGATTCTGGTTAGTATTCTACCTAATGCATTGCTCACTCCTTGTGCAAGACTGTATTGGAATTTCATTTATAAATATTCAAATATGTACATAAAAGATTTCAAAGGAATACTTACATGTTTTTACATATTTTTGAGTAATTTATAAGATTTAGGCCTCTATTGATAGTAAGGGCGAAAGTGCTCGGCATTCCAAGCTCAAGGAAATTCTATTTTTCTCAAGTCAGCTAGATGATAAGCTCCGTGACCAATAACTCTCTTGACAAGATATGGGCCTTCCCAGCTTGGCCCTAGGGGCCCCTTGTTGGCCTTACATGCGCTAGGAAGTATTAGACGTAGAATGAGATCACCGGGTTTGTAATTCCAAGCTCGAACCTTTCTATTGTAATATCTCGTGACCCGTTGCTGGTAGGCCGTGACCTTAAGGCGAGCTCTCTCTCTCTCTCGTCTCTTCTACGAGGTCTAGATTTACGGCGAGTAGCTGATTGTTGTCTTTAGGATCAAACATGATCTTTCACTGGGTTGCCACCTCAAGTTCTGCTAGGATCATTGCTTCAGATCCATTTACCATTGCAAAGGGAGTTTCTCCCGTGGTATTACAGGCTATAGTTCTGTAAGCCCAAAGTACCTTTGGTAGTTTATCTATCCATGCTCCATTTTTGGCCTCCAACCTTATTTTCAAGATGTGCTTGATTATCTTGTTGATGGCCCAAATTTGTTTGTTGGCTTGTGGATAGTCTACGGTCAAAAGGCTCTTCGTAATCCTGAGTTCATCACATAATTCGAGGAATTGCTCACTGGTGAATTGAGTCCCATTGTCAATTACGATCTACTGGGGGACTTCAAATCTATAGATGATATTACTCCATACAAATTTCATGACCTTTGTAGATGAAATCTCCATGAGCTCTTTTGCTTCTGCCCACTTAGTGAAGTAATCCACAGTCACTAATGCATGTTTGCAATTCTCGCAAGCTATAGGTAGCTGTCCTATAAGGTCTATCCCCTAGATCACAAAGGGCCACAGACTGACCATTTGCCGCAGGTAAGCTGGCAGGGCTCACGGGATCATTGTGAATCTTTGGTATTTCTTACACTTTCTAACGATTTCAATCGCATTCTCTTTCATTATGAGCCAATAGAATCCTTGTCGGAAGGACTTTTGAGCTAAAGACACCCCTTTAGCATGATTTCTACAATGGTCAGCATGAATTTCTCCCAGGACAGTATCACAGTCTGGGCCATTAATGCATCTTAAAAGTGGGGTCGAAAACCCTTTCTTGTACAGCACGTTGTCGTAAATGCAATATCTAGCTGCCTGAACTTGCAACCTTCAAGCCTCAAGCTTTTCTTCTCACAACTTCCCTTCTTGCAAATAGTCTAGGATCAGATTCATCCAGGAGCCCGATGTCTTGGCGATCATCATGATAACATCCTCCTAGTCTATGCTCAAGGATGAAAGGAATTCTACCAGGATCGCCCCCAGGAAGTTAGCATCCTTGGTCATGGCAAGGCAAGCCAAAGCATCGGCATGTGTATTTTGGGCTCGTGGTATTTGGTTAACCTCGTAATGCTAAAATAATCTTAATAACTCCTAAACTTTTTGCAAGTAGGCAGCTATCTTTGAACCTCGAGTTTGGTACTCACCTCGTAAATGGCAGACCACGAGCTGTGAGTTACTAAAAATCTTTATTCTTTTAGCTTGTACCTCTTTGGCTAATCACAGTTCGGCTAACAAAGCCTCGTACTCAACTTCATTATTCATGGCTTGAAAACCAAACCTTAGTGCACAAAAGATTTTGTGCCCTTCTGGATTGATTAGGAGCACCCTTGCCTTGGCTTTTTGTTCACTGGACGACCCATCGACGTATAGTTCCCATCTTGAAACTTCCAACGTCTTTACTTCCTTTTGCATGGGGCTAGTGAATTATGCTATAAAGTTTGCTAGAGCTTGCCTTTATATCATCGATCTAGGCTTGAACTTAATTCTAAACTGAGCTAGCTCGATCACCTATTTGAGGAGACATCCTAAGACATCCGTCTTTTGTAAGACTTGCCTAAATGGGAACTGTGTCAACACTTTTATATTGTGTGCTTAGAAATAAGGTCACAACTTTCTCGAGGCAACTACTAGGCATTTCTCCATCAGTGAATACCTTATCTTTGTGTCCAGCAATCTCTTGCTCACATAGTAAATGAGAAGCTGAGTCCCACTCAAAACTTTTGCCTTCTTCAGGACATCGAAGAAAGGGATGCATTTATCAGTTGCTTTGGAGATAAACCTGCTTAGCATCGTAACTTGACCATTCAGGCTCTGTACATCTTTGGGCCCTGTAGGGGATCTCATGTCGAGAAGAGCTCTGATATTTTTGGGGTTAGCCTCGATCCCCCTGTTGTTTACCATGAAGCTGAGAAACTTTCTAGAAGCAACCCCGAACTTACATTTGTGTGGGTTTAGCTTCATTTAATATTTCCTCAGGATTTGAAACATATCCCCCAAGTTGCGGATCTGGTTGACAACTTGTTCAGATTTTATCAGCATATCGTCCACATACATTTCCATTGTCTTACTAATTTGGTCTTTGAACATCATATTTACCAATTGCTAGTAGGTTGCACCTGCATTCTTTAGCCCAAAGGGCATCACTTTATAATAGTATAACCCACGGTCAATGATGAATAAGGTGTACTCTTCGTCCTAATGGGCCATAGGAATCTAGTTATATCCTAAGTAAGCATTCATGAAGCTAAGGAGTTCGTGTCCCGCTATCGCGTCCACCAGCTGGTCGATCCTTGGTAGGGGAAGCTGTCCTTGGGGTATGCCTTATTGAGGTCAGTGAAGTCAATACATATTTTTCACTTCCCATTTTTCTTCTTCACAAGAATGGGATTGGCTACCCAGGTGGGAAAATGAGCTTCCTGGATAAACTTATTCACTAACAGCTTGTCCACTTCCTCCTTTAATGCCTCATACTGTTTGGGGGTCATTAGCCTTCACTTCTGGTGTACTGACTTATGGCTAGGGTCAATATTTAACCTGTGTGACATGACCTTTGGGTCAATCCCATCCATGTCTTCGTGGTTCTAGGCAAAGACATCAAGGTTTGCTTTGATGAACTCTGTAAGTTCTATCTTCACACCTAGAGATAGATTCTTGCCTAGTTTGAGGTATCTTCCAGCATCTGCCTCACTTACTCCAACATTTTTGAGCTCTTCTGTTGGACCTGTCGTCCTTTCAACATCGACCTTGTGAAGGTCCAAGTCATAACTTACGCCAAATGAGCTTACAGGTCGTGGCTCTTCTCCAAAGACCACATCAACATTCTTTCTCCTTTCTCCCATTTCGACTGCATCCTTATAGCATTGTCAGGCCACTTCTTGCTCTCCTCACACCTATCCATCTCTATTTGGGGTTAGGAACTTGATAGTAAACATCTTGGACGATATGACTATATTCATGTTGTTCATTATTGGTCGCCCTAACACTACATTATATGCTAATGGAGAGTCTATAATTAAAAAGTCAGCCAAGGAAGTGGCTTGGCAGCTCGAATCTCCAAAGGTTATGGGGAGTCTTATTTGTCTTGTTGGGACCATTGTGTCTCCTATGAAGCCAAAGAGGGGTTGTGGAGAAGGCTTGAGCTGATTGGGGCTTATGCCCATCTGGTCGAAGCATTCCCAGTACATCACATTAATCAAGCTGTACGTATCAACCATGATTCTCCGCACTTCAGCATTATCGATTTTGGCTTGTATGACCACAATGTCCTTATACGGAGAGTGCACTCCTCGAGTATCTTCACTGGTAAAAGTGATGCAATCGGTGCTTACCCTAGCCTTTTTTACTGGTCCTCTAGCTTTGTCATGCCTTGCAAGTAGGACATGCCTCGCCTCCTGTATGTACTGCTTGTGGGACCTCTTCGAAGCTCTTGTGATATGTGGTCTACTGTGAATGGTGAATATTGTCCCTACCGAGGGCATTGCTTTGTTTTCGGGAGTTTACTAGTGCTGATGCTGAACTGGCTGTTGAGATTGTAGGGGTTGTTGTCCCAAGGGTTGGACTATATAGTACCTTAGGCAACCTCTTTTGATAAGGTCTTCAATAGTGTCTTTAAGCGCCTAATAATCTAAGGTATTGTGCCTGACCTCATTATAATAAGCACAAAACTTATTCTTGTCTCTCTGATGGAGAGGAGCTTTTATAGGCCTAGGTCTTTCGAAGTCCTCATTGTCCCTCTCCATTGTGAATATTCGATTCGAGGTGTCTGATAGGATACTATAGTTGTCATAGGGACTTTGGTGCTGAGGTCGCTCACCCCTGGCTTTCTTTACAACTTGACCATCTGATCCATTTTTTCAGCTGCTTCTATTGTTCCTACTATTTGCCTTCCTTTTGCTTCGGTCGAAGCCAATTGATTCCTTTTTCTACTTAGCCTTTTTTGAGCTGAAGGTCTCTTCCTACCTAATCTCTTTTGCTACTCACTCAAAAAACTCTCCCAAGTCTCTCACCGGAGACTTGTATATACTTTCATAAAGTTTACTGTCCTTATGAAGCCCAGTTGAAATAACTATGAGAATGCTCTCGTCTATGGGGTTTTCAACATTGCTGACCTCTCATCTAAATTAGGTAATATAATCTTTGAACAACTCATCCCTTCATTGAAAGACCGTCACAAGGTGACAGGGCAATGTGAGTTGCCTCTTTAATGCCTTGTACTGGCTAAGAAATTTCACTTGGCATTCTTTATAGCTATGAATGCTTCAAGCAGGGAGGCTCCTAAGCCATGTATGAGGTATCTCCACGAGGGTTACAGGAAAGACATGACATTTTACTAATGGAGTGGTGGTCTGGAGGTCCATTTGGACATTGAATGCATCTAAATGATTGTACGGGTCACTATCCCTATTATATAGCATGATGTTTGGGATTTTAAATCTTCAAGGGAGAGGTTCGGCCTCAATTTCCTGAGTGAAAGGTGACCTCTCCTCGTGATAATCTTGGCTGTTCTGAGTCTCAGGTCGCTTCTCCAGCTGTCGGACCTTCTTCAATAGCTCTTCAATCTTCGGGTCTGGAGTCTCGATCATTGACTAGTGTTTTGATGACTCCTATTTTCCTTTGACCATAAGAGTGGAAATCAGATGTTTTATGCCTCTTATTGTCTTCACAGCCCGGAGAGCGGCATTTTGACCTATGCTCATGGTTTATCATACTCGAGCTTCTTTCTTGGCACGGGTTATGGTGTCGCTGGTCATCTTCTCGTTCATCCTTACGGGTCCAATGAACTTTTGACCTTAGTTATGAGTTAGACAAATAGACAAAGCTAACTCGTTGATGCTCTTCTCTTACAACTTTCTCCTATTAGGCTCCAGGCTGTTGGAGCCCTCTTCCAGGCACAGCAACTTCCATTTGCCCTTACGCGCCTTGAACTTGTGCCTAAGCCAATGTCTTCACACCATCGACCAATTCTTTCACGGTATTTTCAAGCATTTCCTGACGCTAGAACCATACTCAAACTCCACTCACGTCAAAGATAACAAGTTGATGAGAAGTGAAGGGTGTCATGCTTGTAGCAGCATCTATCGTTAGGGTGGCAGAGGTTTCTGTCACAGGAAAGACTGAGCCCCCAATCGGTAGCATTTCTCCTTATTGCTATATATGACCATCTGGTTAGCCAACGACTATGCCAAAGCTTCTAGTGGTCCTTCCTCTCACCATTTGTGGTTGGATAGTAAATCAAAGAAAAGAATGTAGTTGGGGCCCCACAGTAAGCATCAAAATATTGATGGTAAAATTTAGTTTTGAGGATCCAAATCTTGGTCAACAGAGATAGTTTTTAAAACCCCAAACTATAAGTTAAAAATGCAAGTTTGAATTAGGAAAACGAGAATGAAAAGGAGGAAGGACAATAGACACTAGGTTTTTATCGTGATTTGGCTAAAGCTTGTTTAGGCCCCTACGTCCACAGTGATTTATAGTTTCCAGTGAACAATGGTTACTCTGTATGATTTTATAGGGATACAATGGCAGTATACTCTTACTTTACAAGAGCTCTCTTTATTCCGACAGAGTATCTACATGCCACTTCTTGCTTACTTGTTACAATAGTCTCCCCCTCCTATTGATAGAAGAAGGGAAGGATATAAATGTAATTTAATAAATAGCAAAATGATTATTTTTGCTGCTCCGAGCATTAAATACTTGGCACCAGGTAATAAATGCCGGACAAATCATTGTCGGACTATTGAGGGGCTGAGGTGTTAGTTTTGAAGGTTGACCTGTCGGTTAGGGATGCTGCTGACTGGATTCCTATACATATTCTCGACTCGCTATCTTAACGACCTGAAGCTGTACTGGTCGAGCTTGCCAAGTTTGTCTAGTAGGTGTCCTGGAGAATGACTGGAATGGCGCATTTCTGTCAATGAGCTAGAGTCCTCATTAACACGTCAGGTCCCCGGTTGACCCCCATCCTGCATCCTGCGTTTATGGCTAACGAGCTAGGACTCCCCACTAAGCAACCTCGATCGTTAGGTGATCTAGGCCTTCCTTAGTTGGGCTTTGCTTCTTATCGGGCCTTTGGTGAGTCCAATTTGCATTATCTAGAAAATACCCATAACAATAATGATCTTGATGTCCATGGGGTTCATCAATTTGTAACCTTTTGTGGAATGATATCCCACCAACATTGCTTGCTCAATCCTACTGTCAAGCTTTTTTCTCCTTTCTTTTAGAATATGTACATGGCATAGTGAGCCAAATACTTTCAGGTGGCTAACCATGGGTTTCTTATCTATCCACACTTATTCTAGAGTTTTATTAATTACCTTCTTAGTTAGGCATCGATTTAATATGTGTATGTAGCACAAGAAACAACTTCTCCCTACTAATTGATTAGCATGTCTTTTATCTTCAGCATGCCTCTTACCATGTTTGATATGATTCTATTCTTCCTCTCTGATATACCACTGTGTTATCGTGTGAATGGGAGTATCATTTCATGTATAATGCTATCCTTGTCACAAAATTCTTTGAATTCATTGGAACTATACTTACCTCCACCATTAGTTCCTTAACACTTTCAAAGACTTCCCACTTTGTTTCTCTACCCACTATTTGAAGGATTTAAAGGTTTCAAAGACTTCTAATTTGTGCTTGATCAAACAAACTCAAAATTTTTCTACTAAAATCATCAGCAAAAGTAATGAAATAATTGTTTCCACGAAGAAATGAGACACTTACTAGTCCACACACATCAAAATAGACTAGCTCAAGAGGTTTATTTGTCTTATTTGCATTTTGCTTCTGGAATGATCTTTTGTGTTGTTTTCCCACCATACATCCTTCATGAAAATCATCAGGTTGATCAACTGCAGTCAAACCAAGTGCCATCTTTGTTTTGCCCAACTAGTTTAAGCTCTTAAAGTTTAGGTGTCTAAATCTAAGGTGCCAAATCCATACTTGATCATTCACAACAACACTTAAGCATGAATGAACACCATTTTTCAATCTTAAATGTCTAATTTTTGGATAAAGGAGCCTTCAAGATATTTCTATTTTTCTAATCTAATACCAAAAGTTCACCTCTTTTTATATGCATGTTATAGCCTTTTTCAAGTAATTATCCTAAACTCAAAAGATTTTTCTTCATTGTTGGAATGTACAACACCTCTGATATGAATGCATGATTCCCATTTCTCTACTAGATCAAGATACTTCATTTTCCTTCAACTGGCACAATGCTGCTATCGGTAAATTTAACCTTTGATCTTGTAGGTTTGTCTAATTTAACAAATAACTCCTTTCTCTGTGTCATATGGTTGGAATATACAGAATCTAAAAACTATGAATTAGATTTAGAATCATCAGGGTTTAAAGTTATCACTAGCAATACATGCTCATCATCTTCTTCCTTTTGAACAAATCTTGCAACTTCTTCAACCTAAGTGACCATATCTATGGCACTTATAACATTTGATATGGGACTTATCAAATCTTGGTGTTCTATCATTTCCTCTACCTCTAGACTTTTGCTAAGGCTTATAATTGCCTTGTCCTTCATGGCTTGCTTCCTCTTTTTCATCCTCATGACTATCTTGCTTCTTAAAGCCTCTTCCATCATAGGTATTTTTGCCTCTTGCTCTTTCATGTTTCCAGGAATTTCTTCCACTTCTTAAACCTTCGCTCTCTCTTTCTTATTTATTATGAATGAGGCTGGAATGCTTACTCCATTGATTTTTTAGAATTTCTCTCATTGATTGTCTATTCATGAGCTTCCAGAGAACCCTGTAATTCATCCATTGTCATACTGTCCAAATCCTTCGATTCCTTAATCGCTACAACAATATGATCAAATTTGGTTGCAAGGTCTAGAGGATTTTCTCAATAATGGCTAAATCTTTCAATTTTATCTCTATTGGTCTTCATCTGGTCCATTAAAGGCAGAACTTTCACAAAGTATTTGTTGATGCTTTCTTTGTTGCTCATCTGCAGAAGCTCAAATTGCCTCTTTAAGGACAGAAGCCACACTTTCTTGATCTTATATGCCTTTTTGTAACATTTCTCCATAATATCTCATGCTTTCTTGAAGGTTTTAGCATTGGAAATCTTTTTAAAGATCGCACTATCAACATTTTAATAAATAAAATACAAAGCTTTCCAATCTTTTTTCTTACTTTCAAAATACTCCTTCTTATAGGTTTCACTAGCTTCTTCTCTAATCTCTACAATTCCATTCATGATGACATCCAAAACTTCTTGAAAATCGAACTCCACCTTTATCTAAATGCTCCATTTGTCAAAGTTCTTTCCATCCATGATCATAAAGGAAGTATGAAAAGATCCACTTGGATCACCATAATCAAACAAGTTCTTAATACCAATTAATACCAAAGGCTCTGGATATTAAAGGATGCCAAGACCAAAATCCGTTGGAATTAGAGTTACACGTAGTGGAGATCTAACATTGATGCAGAAAGATTAAGCACATATACATTGCACTCTCTAATCATTTCTCATTACACTGCACAAAGGAACACATGCACTTCCTTTTACAGTACAACCAACTCTAAATGTCTAACTTAACCGTATGTAACTAATGAACAAACTAACTAACCACAATTACTTTTTATATTTTTGGATTATTCTTTACAACAAAATATATATGAACTTATGTGAATCAAAAAATGAACGGTGAATCCAACTGGTTTATTGTGAAATTTTTCATTTTATTATTTGAAAAGAAGTAAAATCATAGAAAATTTGATAATAATGAGCACGTTGTTGGAGTTGGATTTTTTTTTTTTTCAATAAGGATACGACATCGACTTTACGTATTCACATAAATTGAGATCAATGAATTACTATTGAATATTTGCACCTAGGTTTTTGTGAAATTCATTATTGTATGTTATGAACTTAAGTCATTATTTTATTACTTTTATCATAAATT
>JANHAO010010679.1:0-17481 GCA_026873985.1 Saraca asoca
TAATCATTTCAAGGATCCTTGTTATGATTAACAACAATTGAATGAATATTTAGTGATTAAGGAAGCATTAATCTTAAGTTAATTCTCTTGGCTGGTTGGTTTATTTCCTTTATTTTAGTTTTTGTTTTGTTAGTGTAGTTTTCTGTTAGTAGTTACTGCCAAACCCCCCCAATTTACATCTCTTAATTTGATTGATATCATCCATAAATGATCTTTGGGTTTGACCTGGGTTTGCCATATACTAAAAGTAGTTAGGTAACTCAGTTTTATAAATTTCTAATTTAATCGGTGTCGACAGCCACGCATTAGCGATGCTTTGGACACATGACAATTAACTTAGCAAAGGTGGTAAATAGTGTTCTCAAAGGAGCATGAAATTTTCCCATCACTACATTGGTGCAAAGTATATTCTACCAATTAATGGCATACTTTGTGTTATAAGGCCAAGAAGCCGAGGAAAGGATTGCAAATGGGGATAGATATTCAAATGCTTTATAGTTTCTCTTCAAAAAAACATAAAAAAGGCTAGTGTTTTCCTAGTGTGTACTTATGACAAGATTAAGAGAATATTTTAAGTGGAGATAAAATTTGATGCATGCTCCAACAAATGAGGTAACACATAGATTATTAACTTTAGCCAAAAAATTCTATCACCTATACTTTCCATGCTCACATGCTCTTATAGCTTGTTACATTATTCGCATGGACTTCCACTAGTACGTACACCCCATTTATCATATAGGCACTCTTATAAATGCATATCAAGGTGTGTGGTGGCTGGTACCTCATGAAGATCACTGGCCACAAGTTACTAGCCCCATGCTATTGCCAAATTATTCTAGACTAAGAGACAGGGGTTGATTGAGGTCTACCCATATTTGGAATGAGATAGACTTGGGAGGACAATGGGATAGAGAAAAATGAGAAGGACAAAGGTGTACTTTGTATCATTCTGCTGACCATAACCATAGGTATTGTCCCAATCATGTTACCACAATTGGAGAAAGCTCTAGGCATAAGTAATGGCTTGGTTGTAACAATTCCTTACTTAAATAGTGGTTGCAATGTAATTTCTTCTACTTAAGTGTTTTAATGTCTGATTTCATTTATTACAACATACATATCTTTTTATGTATGTATTTCAATAGTTATAATAATGTTTGTTAAAAAATGTGATATTTAAATTTGGAACATAGGATGACTAAACAATCCAAGGTAACCCATGTCTACATGTTATGTAACAAAGAGGATGAAAAGTCAACCAATGAGCTAGTAGCTTTAAACCAAGGAAGCCTTTTAACATATTGCAGTATTCAAGATTGTATAAGCCTTACTATATTGTGTTAAAGGGTATGAAATGTGTTGTCTTCAATGGCTCGGCAGAGCTATGGTGCCAAATTCACAACATAGATGGTTTTATCTATAAGTTGTTTTGCATGCATGAGGAAGTAGAGAGGTTTTCGTTGTTTTATTAATCATGCTAGGACCCAACCTTGTTGTGGCATTAATGCATAAAGAAATGTATTCCCCTAAAGTCTACATTCACATGTGTGTGTTATTGTAATGCAATGTGTCATTGGAACACTTTATTACTAATGATGTACTTTAGGTCTAAATTTAGATGTGCATGTTATTGTTAGGTAATGTGCTATTGGAACACTTTTTATAACAAGTAATGTACTTTAAGTTTGCATTTAGATGTATGTTATCTACCAGTTATTATGCATCAATTCATATCAAAGCTACTTTTTAAAAGACATATATAATCAAGTAATGTAGTCATGATAGATCACAATATAAATGTTTGGAATAACACAACACCAAACAATAACATTTACAATACAAATATCTGGAATAACATAATACCATCTAACAACATTCACACTAGTTTAAATTAGAGTCATATTCATGCTTCTATTGTCAATGTTGAGGTAGAACTTGGTGTTGCCCTATGTGTTCGATCACACATCCACCCATGCTACAATGAAGTCTTACACCATGAGCTTGATAACTTGGCTGCACTCGAGTTAGTTTGGAGGGTTGACCAGATGTTTAGTCAATGTTGCATAAGCATACGATGAAGATGGAGTTCTAGATTGCACACCAAATTCAACATTATGCAATGAAGGGGAGAAACTTGACCAACTCAAAAACATGTCCAAGCCTCATGTTGGCGATGAAACAATAGTGTTTATGGAAATCCCTAGAAAAACTCGTTTATGAAAGGTTTCTATTGGCCTTAGGTAAATCACATTGCGCCATATCTATGCTCTCTACCATACGTATATGTGTTGGTCTCTAATATGTACAATTAAGATTGATCTTGCCCTTAGAATTATATTCTTTTACCTCAATGATGAATTCTTGATTTATTATGTTAATGATTCAAATGAATTAACTAAAGGTGCAAAATTATTTGTAGCAAAATGAGTGAATAGATTACAAAACATATGCGGTGTTATTTATGCAACAAAAATAGCAACGTGCAATAAAGATAAATTCACGACACAAATTTTTAAAGTGGTTCAACTTGAATTGAAACCACAATTCAAGTCTACTCCACTAATAATCAATCCTTAATTGGATGATCAATTTATTAACTACACATAGGATTTAACTAGGCTCCTATCAACTAGTTCATACACAAGACATCAACAAGTTTCTTGCTAACCTATATAGCACAAGATTTACTACAGGCTCTTGACCACCTATACACAAAAACTTTAAACTAGGGTTCTTGCCAACCTAAATACAAGTTACTTTACACCTATAACCAAGATGCAAAGGGAAGATCAAACTCTTCCTTTGTATCTCTAACTTCTAATTACCTACAAATCACAAAATTAATAGAAATAGAAGTTAGGCATACAATACCATAATTGAGATGTAGATCTCAATTATCTAGGGTGAATTTTTCAATTGATTGATCTAAGATGCCTTTTATTGATCAAATGTAATGAGGTAGATTAAAATCTGGTTTAGCTATTTTCCTCCATGTTTTTATAGTTGAGAGAAAATGAAAATCGTGTAAAACTTATGTGTTAAAATGAGGGGTGAGGGTATTTATAGTTGCTATAATCGACATTTGAAAATAATTGATTTTTAGTTTAGGAATTGATTCGTAATGGTTATAACTAACTAATAATTGACTAATCAATTTGTGAATCGATTAAACTGATGAAAATCATGAAGACATTCATGACCAAATCGATGCATGAATCAATTACCCTCTGTGTAAAAAGATTTGTGAATCGATTGCACAATTGATTCAAAACATTTTCCAATGTTTTGGGATAAAGAATTTTCAAAACATTTCTTCATGAATTGATTGGTGAATCGATTTGAGTAATTTCACAAGTTTTTCAATATGAATCAATTCGTGAATCGATTCACATAGTGTAAAATAGTTCTTCAAAAACTTGTACTTGTGAAAAATCATTTAAAAACATTTTTGAAAAATATTTTGATTTACCTCATTTCACTTGATTTATTTCTACCTCAATTTTTAAGAAAATTACTTAGATCAAATTAAGTGAAGTATACATTTACAAAAGATCTTATAAAATCAAATAATAACTAAATCTAAAGTTAATCTCTTGATATCTTCAATGTCACTTGATCATTAATCTTTGATATGCAAAATAAACAAACACTCAAAAGTATATTGTTAGATCGTGACATTAGGTAAAATTGTTTTTCGACATCAAAACCAAATAAGATATTAATAGTAAGGCTAACAATATGGTCATGAAGAAGGATGTCGTGGTGCATACGATGGACCTGCTTCACCATATGACGTTACACCAAATTCATATTCTCTTCCATATGTATATTCTGATGAAGAAAGAGCCAATGACATGTATGACTTGCCTGCCTCAACATATGCTTGAGTAGGTGTCATGTTTGAAGGTCTTGTATCATTTGCACATTTGTGATTTCACCAACATCTTGTTTGGGTGCATCTACGTGCAACAATTGGTTCGACATGAACTATTGGCCTTTGAAAATTAGACAATGGAGGTGGGATGTTAGTATGGTGTGCTTCAAACCTATGATGTGTATCTGCAATATCCACTAGGTCAATGTCGATTTGTCTAACCCTAGATCATGACCTACTCTCAGTATCGACATAGACCATATGTTGCAACTTCATTCCAAGGTCAACCTGTCATAAAAATAGAAGAAGAAAATTATTAACTGCTATTTCTTAGTTCAATCTATATAATTAGTTTTAAACATACTAAATCATATCACTGATTTGTCCATTGCACTGCCTGGACTAATACAACATCTTGTCACCATTCTATACCATCTCATATACTCATCATTATAATGCAATGGTCTTAACAATAGCACTCCACACAAGATTCATTATTGCCAGTTGTTCCAAAGTTGAATGCACTATTCAAGTGTAGTGACCCAATCCTGAGATTCTTTACCTTGTAATTTGTACTCATGCAAAGTGTCATCCATATTTGAGTCGTGTGTTATAGGTTGTTCAAAATCAAATTGCCTCATGACTTTATCTGCATTATGCTACTCAACAATTTGGAAACATATCAAAGGCACCTATGAATGCGAGATCTCCTCTCCCACTATACAATACTCTAGTAGTGTCACTAACATATCACCACTATAAGGTTCCTAGATAACCTATCATTATAAACCACAATTGCAGTAAGTGCCACAAATAGAAATTTAAATTCATGCAATAGATTATAATAATGTAATAAAGTCAATTAATAGTACCTGGACTGGCTTTAAACGATCTAATGAAGTCCTAAATGCACTTAATACGTGGCTCAAAGTTACTTTTGTGTCCTAAGAGTCACACCATCTAAAAGCTAAAGCATAAGCTCTTATTAGTTGACATCAAACCAACATTTCCTAACTGGTGCAATGCTTGGGAATTTATCCTAAGCCCAGATCTAGACTAACAACATGCATCTGAAAATGTCATTCTACTTTGCCTCAGGTGCCTTGCATGACTCTCTATATGTCTATCACGACCTGAAAATCTTGGTCATGATTGATATCACTCCTTTATCGAATATTCACTAGCCTTTACCATTTATTCATGTGACAGTCATCTTAGGATTTTCTTAGAATTATCACATCATATTACATTTTGCTACTAGGTCATGGCAAACTTAACAAAAATAAAGATGCTCATGGAGAAATATATGCATAATTATATAATTTACACTGGCATTGCCTAATAGGCCAATGCTAGTATTACCAAATTATATGAAAGTTTACAAATAGTTACTTCATAGCGACTTCTATCAACCCTATATCTTAGGGTCCACTTCTAAAACTACCCTATATACTCTTCAAAACAGGGCATCCAAAAGAAGTTATATTAACCTAGGTCTTATCATATCACTAAAAGCATATTAAGCCCTATGGCCCTTTTATTTACAAGTTTTTCAAAAATAAGGGTAGCAAAATGGTTTACATATTGGCGGATGACCTTTAAGGGTCAAACTATCCAAGTGGACTTGAGGCTATGGTGGTGAATGTGTCAGCTATGATTTCTATAGGATTGTTATCCATCTTACTTTTCAAGAATAGGATTTGTAATATCTTGAGAATCTGAAAAAAAAAATCCACAAAAGAATAAGTTTAGGGCTTAGTGAATAAAACGTACTAGACTTATGAACTCACTAAACAACACAAACATGTACATATACAAGCATTTATACCTCAACTAGAAGGCTAATTCCCATATAATCCTTTATAAGCAATTATTAATTATTAGAGACTTATATATGAAGAAATTCACATTATGTTACCTTAGCATATTATGCCGAGTAAGACTTTCATAGCTACTAGCCACCATTTTGGCTCATTATATATTTTGGTCACATGATATTATATTGCAGCATTTCGTATGACAATAAAGCATTTCAAATATTTCATAAAAATAAATGTAAATCTTCTTCTTACTCTGATCTAGCCTTATCTAGCATAATGCCAGCCTTATCCTTCTAAGCTCAATCATCATTTCAGAATGCATTGATCCAGGATCCAATTCATTATTCCCATCACGCCTCATCAATATCACATTATCACATTTCATTGTCATCTATAGTGTCATACACTATTACATACATTACAAATGCTATCACATTTTACACAACAAAATTATTCATAATAAATGTACTATAACATTTACATACACTTTCTTAGACATTCCATACTTTCTCATTTATAAGTTATTTTCTTAGGCATGAAATTAAGCCAAGCAATGTAGAAATTTCAAGGAATGCGATTAGGATCGTTGAAGAAGTTCAAGTAAAATTGTGATCGAAATTCAATTAAATATGCAAGTCTACTCGCCAAAATTTGTAAACGTTTAGGAATTCCAAATTCAAACACAATCAGGATCACGAGTAAAATTGAAAAATAGAGTATGAAAGATCGATTTGAATTACCCAAATCTAGTTCAAATTCCAATTCAGATTGTAAGAGCAAAATTGTTAGGTTTTTGCAAGCATGATCATAGGTTTAGTTCAAAAAGTTGCGATTCAAATTGTACAAGCAAAAATTGTAGGAAATAGTAGAAAAATAGGGGGAAACAACTTTCAAGTCAATAATACACTCTAAGATCTCATGCTAACTTGTTTTGAAAGCTTAAACATACATGAAACCAAACTATTTCAATAACAAGCTAATCATCTTATTAGCCAATTCATTCAATCACAGATTATACCTAAAATTACAAAACCTATTTGCCATCAACTTTCACCAAATATTTAGTATATCAAAAGCAAAAAACACATAATAATTCACAAGAATGGTATAAGTTACTCACAAGGGTTTGGATGTTACAGATCAATATTGATATCACCTATAAGCTTTAACACTCTTCATAAACAAAAAGAAAAACATGTTAGCTTCTTGGTTATTTGGATGTTCTTCTTTCATCAAACAATTATATATCATTTTACAATCATTTCATTACATAAAAACAAATTAAATATACAATATTTGAGTTCTACAACTTCAAGAAATTCTCATGGGTTTCTGAAGTGAACAGTATTATGAATAATAACTACCAACTTAAAAAATTCATAACTTGAGTTTTGTCCTATAAATCAACATGATTTTCATATCAAAACAGAGAGGAAGAAAAGAGGATTCAACAGTAAAAATTTGAGAAAATAATAGGAAAAGTTCGTGAGCTTACTTGAAGAAAAAGAGTGAAGATAGAGAGAGAAAGGGTTAAGCTTGACTTGGAGAAGAAGGTTTTGCTTGCATGACTTCTACAGTCTGAAGAGCTAGAGAAAAAGAAAAGGAGCTGGCTAAGAGGAGAGCAAAATGGGAAAAAACATGTTAACTTCCCAATAACTACAAGTTAACCATTTCATCTTTAGTAATTTTCCTATTTCTTCCATTTTAAGCTCAAATTTAACATACTCACCAATCAACAATGACCATGAAATTTAATACAAATTAGTTAAATTTAATACCTTTGTAACGACTCTAATTTTGTGCTCATCAGATATTCATAACCCTAGTTTCAATATTTCCAATTTTTTTTCCTAAAATGGAATTTTAATATCATAAATTTTGTTCTTTAAACACTCATAACAAGAATCTGATCTCCAACATATTTCTACTATATCTGGGCTTCTCATGACTTCAGGTCTATAATTTCAAATTTTTCCAAATTTTTAAATTTCCCCATTTTATTACTAAAATTGATTTTAGAAAATTCAAGGTGTTACAATGTTTGTGATAGGATAGTAGACCCCCAACTATATCTCTCTACATCTTGTAAATTGGCTAGCAGGGGCAAAAAGATCAAATGCACATAGTGGGTCAACTTGTCGTTACATAATATTATACCTAACAATCTCAATATATAGGCACGTGTGTCTTGTTGCAAAATCTCCTCGTTAGCATTATCTAAGAGAGCATCAAAGCATTCTTATAACCATGTTAGGCTAAGCTTTTAGTTATAGATGAAACGATGTTCATTTGGTAAAACATCGTCCAACAATATCTGACACACTCCATACTATGGCATTCACATTGTGCCAATCACCATTTCACCATCCATAGGGAATCCGAATTGGACTTTCATATCTCACAATATGATTGTCATTTCTCCCTGTGATGTGTGGAACGTATGTGTTTCCAGTAGTTATCTCTCAATAAGTGTGTTGATAAGGAGCCAGTTAACATTTGTGTCTAATTCTTGAAACACCATAGAATCTTGATGACCAAAAATAGGGATCCATACGCAGGTGAGGGGTGGAATATGACCTAAGCTTCTAACTTGAAACACATGATCAGCGTACATGTAAAAAAAATTTAAAGTAAGGTGTTTAACATAACAAACAAATTGAACAATTTATTAAAAAGATTAACTTTTATTCATATTATTAACCTTGTCCCCTTACCATATTGCTTCTGAAATATGTTAGTACTATAATTGAAGCAATGAGCTTTCTCTCAGATCGGGGTTTTAAAGATGAGTGCATCTATCTGACATTCTAAGAATGACAATCCTCTAATAATTATCAAAATAAATGATATTAAATTTATGTATCGTTAATTATTTTATTAAATCAAATAAAATTTGATAATAAATAATTAATTACAATTACAAATTAATGTAATGAATTTTAATATGATAACAAATTTTAAGCACAAAAGTAACAACGTAAACAAACGAGATACTAAAAAATAAATTAAATAATCCATTTAATTTTTTACGCTATCTACAATTAAAATTTCTATTTTTAACTTAATAAAAAATTTAAAGCTAATGCAACAAATATTAATGTATGAATTACTAAAAAAATTTATTGTATGAAATACTAAAAAATTTAAAAAACTTTCAATCTATCATATTTTACCCACCTTAGAAATATTCTTTTTCAATTTTAAGTACTAGGACTTTGAAATATATAATCAAATAATAGAAAAAAATTCTTACAAAATTATTCTACAATCCATCATACATACTAGATAAATAAAATTCTATCATGAATAAAAAAATTAAATACTATAATTTTAATAAAATAAATAAGACAAGTTTTAAACTTAAATAAATAAAATTCTCATATGAATAAAAAATTCATCATACATACATACTAAATAAATAAAATTCTACCATAAATAAAAACTTTGAATGCTACAATTTTAATAAAACAAATAAGATAAACCTTATTAATTATTTAAACCTAAAAAAAAATTCTCATATGAATAAAAACCTCATCATACGTATTAAATAAATAAAATTCTGCCATGAATAAAAAATTAAATACCATAATTCTAATGAAACAAATAAGATAAGCCTTACTAATTATTTAAACCTAAATAAATAAAATTCTCATATGAGTAAAAAAATTTATCAAACATACTAAATAAATAAAATTCTACCATAAATAAAACATTTAAATACTACAATTCTAATAAAACAAATAAGACAAACCTTACTAACTATTTAAACTTAAGTAAATAAATAAATAATAAAATTCTCATATGAATAAAAAATTTATCATATATACTAAATAAATAAAATTCTGTCATAAATAATATATTTAAATATTTCAATTCTAATAAAATAAATAAAATAAGCCTACTAACTATATCTACAAAAAATAACTTTCTCATAAATTTAAAAATTAAGATAATAAATTTCAATGTATGAAGTATTAACTACTCAATTAATTAATTATCTCATTTTTTTTATCTCATATCTATTTCAAATCCCTATTTTATTCTACTAATATAATATTTTTAAAATTATAATTACTACAACCTAAAATCTTCTATTACTACAAAAAAAAATGCCTTTAATGGCAGTTTTTTTTATATATTTAGCGGTGGTTTTAACTACCACTAATACCCTTTGCAGCGATTTTTAGAACCAAAGTAGATACATTGGTCAAAAAGTATTAGCGGTACTTATTTCTACATTTAGCAGCAATTTTTGTAAGCGCTAAAATTACTATACATAGTGGCCATTTTTTCTACAATTAGCTGTAATTTTGAAAACTGTCAAAAAAGTAAATATAAAGGTGGTTTTTTCTGAATTTAGCAGTGATATTCTAGAAATTTAAAAAAAAAAATGCTATTAGTGGCAGTTGCCGCTGCATTTAGCAGTAGTTTTCTGGACATTTTTTTAAAAAACTGCCACTAAATACAATGTTTCAATTTTTTTTCCCTATCCTAATTTTTCCTATATCTATTAATTTGCTACAAAAATAATTTACAACAAATGCATACATTTTAAATAAATGAAACTGAATACAAATTTCATATTAATAATAAATATTTAAGCATATGTTTATCAAACATTAGAATTCAACTAGTCTATGCATAGTTTAACAATGAGAAGGTAGAGATCAAGGTGGCACATCATGACTAATGGGCAAAAAGGAACTTGCATCTACAACATGTCCACTTTCTGCATCTGGTGGCTATAAAATAAAATTAGATGAAGTTATTATATTAACCTTGAAAATCATTCATATATAACCAATGCATGGAAAAATCAAGAAAATCCTGTTAATACATTTTGGATAAGTACCATGATCAATGATTTTAGCCATAAAAAGATTCTAATCCTTTACAAACAATTTTCATCATTAACAAAACAAAAACTCTTCAACTTGGCATAAAATTGTTTTAAAGAAAATGTCGAGTTTAGCTCAATATTTAGTTATTTTGTATGATCATACTTATCGATTTTATGCATTCTATGATTGCAACTAGTTATTTCTATGGTTTCATATATGTAGAAGTTATCTTGTTTCCCATCACATTACTTAAGGCTCATTTCAAGCCATTTAATATATGAAATTATCCATGTTGATATTACTAGTAGTCTAATTTACTATTAGGCTGGACTTGATGACTTGTACATCTGTGTTGGCACAATGCAGAGAAGATAACTTGTTAAATTATTACTAGGTGGGTCTTAAAAGGCATGTTTGTAGAAACAAATAATAATTACATATGACTATTGGATTCTTAGCTGATAATAGGAAGCATTTGGGTTTTTTTGGTGTGACTTAATTTTCTTCTATCTAGCAAGTGAAGGTATCTTTCATGCATTATTATTAATTTTCCTTCTTGTAGCCAGTGGCTTGGGATGATAGGGAATACATTGAAGATCCCCATGATGTCAAACCCGAGGTACATTTTGTAGCCATTTTGTCCCAAATTCATAGATATTTAGGTTGCAACATGGATTTTAATTATAAATTTGTTAGATTACCATTAATTATAAATTGGCATGGACTTGTGAATGCTATTTTTATTTCTCTCTTCCATATCCTATATTATCAGTGGGATATGGAAGATGCCACAAACCCACATATTATCTATTTCCAATTTCTAGCACATCTAAATTACTAATGACTTTAGAAACAACAGCAAATAATCATAACCAAAGAAAAGTTGCATATTTACTATAAGGCACATTCAGCTAGCAAGGTAGAAAATCAATGTAGAAAGATCACTCAACTAATAAGGTAGAAAATTAATGTAGAAAATCCATCAGCTAGCAAGGCAGAAAATCCAATCCATCATCAACAAGTACAGAGAATAATAGAAATTTACTGGTGGAGGGTGGGCTATCAAATTGGCAATTTCTTCAGGCACTATCCCAAATATTTTTTGAAAAACTAATGCCAATGCTCCCTCTATAGCCGATTGCCTTTCACGTTCAAAAGTCAACTCTGCCTCCAAACTTTGGAATCTCACCTGCATCTGCTCACTAGGACTAGGGCTATAGAATGTTATGCCACTAAACTACTGAGAAGCTTTTCTAAACATATTTAAAGGGGATGGTCCAAAGCCCAAACCTCAAACCCATCCAGAGTGCTCTTTCCCAAATACCTTTGCCATGGCATCATCTGTGACACGGCCTGAGATTGCAATGAAGGGTCTTGGGACAAGATCTCCTCAATTTCCTCCTATAAAAGCAGAATGTCCACTTCATTAACACATTTATGCATGTGTAATCTTATAACATAAAACATGAAGCAAAGACTAACCCCTTTGTCTTTGGCTGCTTCATTAACATAATTGTCATTTGGTTTCTTATGAACATGAAACCATAGATCTATTTTCCTACTGAACGACCTAGCTCTTTAGCCTACATAAGAATATATATCAATTTAGATAGTGTATCTCAACTTAGATAATGTATCAGTACTTAAATAAGAAGGTGTAGAAGAAAACCAAATCAACCATTTTCCTAGTAAAGCTTTTGGAGCCAGCTATATGTGGAACAAGTTGCTTCTGGTGATTTGATGCAATTTTCCTACACATAGCCTACAATAAGAAGGAATCATTATTATCAACATTTGGATATACATTTTGATTAAATAATGTACTTACATTAGACATTACCTTATACTTTTCCTCATTGTTCTTGTCAACAAACATCTTCCATTGATCCCAAGGAACCCCATTCGAGACCTTTTCATACATTTCCTCCAAAGTCAAGGAGGAATCATTGAACTCATGCCATATCCTACCCTTGAAGTCTCTCCATTTTCTGCCTGGGTTCTTGAGTGTCCAACTCCTTGCAACAAGATCTAGCAAGTCAAAGTGAAACCTCAACTTCAAAGAATAAATAAAATAACTTTTATTAGTTTATATAATGAGTATGATGTAAAATACAAATAAAATGCATAATTTTTTTTACTACCTTGATTTCTTTATCAAATATTTTATCCTTCTAAGCCTTGGGCACATTCCTCCAATGAACATAAGTGATTGAGAGGTCAATATGCTCAAAAGCTAACTGTCCCAAAATCTGCCTATACATGCCAGCAGTATCTTTCATTGGCACACCAAACTTATCAAAGGGAATGACTATCTTCTGGTTCTATAATTCCCACACATCAGCTATCTTCACATCCATCATCTTTTGACATATGTTAGGATCTATTCTGTAGATGAATGTTTAATTAGTATAATTAGATACAATAAATACTATCCATCAACAACACACTTACCTATAATCATGACTTTCCAGTAGCCTTTGGGTGGTGGATGATTTACCAATGGTTATTGGGCTCCTTCATCATTAACTATCCTTTGCTAAGATGTTGGTGGAAGAGGCTCAATAATGTGAAGCTATAAAGGATTGAAATGAGTGTGTGATGAAGATTGTGGTGGATCATGTGATATGGGGCATGATTTACTTAGGTTTCTACTCCTTTTTCTCCGTGGCATAGCTGCAAAAAATTTAACAACAAAAGTTAAATACTTCAAAAAGACAAATAGACATATAATTTCAATAAGTAGTAAAATTAAAATTACATATAATTAATAATCAACATTTAATATTGAAACAAATGAATAGAATAAACAAGTGCAGTGTCTATCATTATGCATCTATAATTCTAGCTATTTTGTTCTTTGTTGTCCATTTTGTGCCCAGCATCTGGCATAACCACAGCCTCATCATCTGTAACCTCTCTCGCAAGGGTTATGGTTTCAACATTATCAGGGAAGAACATCTGAAAGTCTTATGCTATAAGTGGCTTAGTTTCACAAATTGTTTCTTCCACTTCTTTGCCCATATCATACAAATCCCTAGGTTTTAAGTGGACAACAACACTCCAATCTTGATCCATTTCATTATTCATATAATATACCACCTATGCTTGTGAAGCTAATATATATGAATCATGCTCTTCATGCTCACCAGTATGGATCAGGTGAGAGAAGTTAACAGAAATAAATTAGAATGGATCTTTTCTTATACCCCTATTGGTATTGACCCATCTACATTTGAATAAGACAATAATAAACTGGCCATGATAGTATAACTCAATGATGTCAACCAATTTCCTATAGTACCCTAACTTAGTAATTGTAAAAATTTCACTATTTTGAGTTTTCAACCATTCTTCCCTGCTCAACTATGCGAAACTTGAAGCCATTAATGTTGTAAGCATTAAACCTCTTGGCTTATCGAAAAGGTCCTCAAGCTAGAAACTTTAAATCATCAAACACCTTTACTCGACTATCGATGTTTATGATCTACCAAGATTGCATATTGTAACATATTACTTACATAGATTAAATTTGAGAAATTATAGATAGATGAAGAGAATCAAACTTACATGGTGAGCATACCATTCAACAACTTCCTTATTTATAGCTTTTGTTATATCTACCTTTGATTTAGTTTGACTTCTGAGTCATCTCTTTGTTTGAGTCCTCAATTCCTCAATGAATGGGTTAACCATCTAGGCAATTGAACAACATATACCTATGTGCTTGTGCTAACTCCAATTGTGTTAGCATAAAAGTTTAGGCCTATCCAACTAGTCGACCTATCCTTGGAAATATGGTTGACTTTTGATAGGAGTCACCATGATTGGAAAAGTCATCAACTCGTCTAAGTCTATTGAATCTTGTCTCAATTCCATCCAAATATGTTGAACAAAAAGTAAAACATTCCTCAGCTAAGTAACCTTCAGCTATGGAGCCTTCTAGTTGAGCCCTATTTTTCATATAAGACTTTAAATGTCTCAAATACCTATTAAGTGCAAAGTAAAACATACAAATATGATTAGCTAAGGTTTCCATTACTAGTGATGCAATTGTTGTTGAAAACAAATCAAGTGTGCACACCTCTCAATGGGATACATTCATCGATAATGCATGGGTTCTCCACCTTTTGCCAACTCGACAAGATAAATAGTCAAATGAACCATTATAGTGAAGAAGGATGGAGGAAATAACATTTCCATATGGCAAAGTGTGAGTATAATTCTTCCTTGAAACTTGTCAAACTCAATTGGATTCAAAGATTTACCGCACAAGTTTATGAAAAATGAACACAACTCAACTAAAATTGCATTTACATTCTCTAGTAACAAATTGCGTAATGCCAATGGCAATAATTGCTCCATGAGAATATGTGAATCATGACTTTTCAATCCAAACAGCTTGTGATGCCTTAAATCAATACATCTTGAAATGTTACTCGAATATCCATCAGGTACTTTCACATTCTTCAATCTATAGAAAAATACAACCTTTTGGGCATTTGTCATTGCAATAACTACCAAAGGGTACTTTCCATTCTCATTGACCCACAAATCTCACCTTATATTCATTACTTGTAGGTCTTTACGCACATTAAGATGGTCTTTCATCTTCCCTTGTTCATTGAGCAAAGTATAGATCACATTATCACACATATTTTTTTTCAATGTACATAACATCAAGATTGTGGCGTAATAAATTAAATTCCCAATATGGAAGTTGAAAAAAATATACTCTTTTTTTTCCATTGTTGTCTTTCATTTTTATCTGCCAATGTACCTCAAGATCTTTTTCTTGCTTCTTTTATCTCGGGCACCTTTCCAAATATGACATCAACATTTTCTAATTGTTCCAAAATTTCAGAACTAGACAATGTTTTTTGTGGTTCTCTCAACTTTGAGTTTCCATTAAATCGAGACTTATTAGACCTAAACCTATGAGATACATCTAGAAAGTGATGATCACACATGAAGCACCATTTCTTACTATATGGAAGACATTGAGGCTTAAAGCTAACGTTACAAACTGGGCAAGCCAAGCCAATGTGAATGTTCCACCCAGATAAGTTTCTAAGTCTAAGAAAGTCACTAATTGTCCACATTAAAGCTGCATGCATTTTGAATATTTTATTTGTTGATGCATCATATGTTTCCACACCATCATTCCATAACTCTTACAATTCTTGGATAAAAGGTTAGAGGTAGACATCTATGTCATTCCCAGGCATTTGCTTTCCCAGAATAATCATTGAGAAAATGAAAGAGGCCTACTTCATACACATCCAGGCAGACAAGTTATAGGAGATTAAAATAACTGGCCATATGCTACAACTAATGCTTAAATTCTTGAAAGGGTTGAAACCATCACTAGCAAGGCCAAGTTGCACATTAGGTGGATTTGAAGAAAATTTTAGGTTTGATGAATTAAACCTCTTCCATGCTTTAGAATCCCTTGGATGTCTCATTAAACCGTTATTATTACTTCACACAACATGCCACTTCATGTGCTCTGCAGTTTTAGATGAGATGAATAATCTTTGCAAACATGGATTGGGTGGAAAGTAAGGTAATAATGTTGCAGAAGTTTTCTTTCCCTTCTTTTACTCTTGGGTGCAGCCTTTCCATTATTGCTACCCTTTGGTTTCTATCTAGAGGTATGACATCTCTTGCACTTTTGTTTACCTACATCCTCTCCCCAATAAGGTATGCAATCATTTGGACATGCATATATCTTTGTGTAGTTGAGTTCGAGCTTGTTAATGATTTTCTAAGCCTCATAGAAAGATTTAAGGATCTTTGCATGAGCAAATGCATCATGCAGCAACTCTAATATCATGGACATTGCTTTATTGGTTATACCACACAAGCACTTGATGTGATAGAGCTTAATTATAAAAAAGAGTTTTGAATACTTGGAACACCCTTCATACAATTCTTGATTTTCATCTCTAACTAACTCATGAAATTCCCTAGTTTGTTCACTCTGACTCGCATTTAGATTGAACTCCTTATCTTCATCAATTGGTTTTGGTGGTGTTTCACGTTCATGCATGATGTCTCTAGAGATCCCAAACACATCATTTATCATTCGTTGAATTGAATTCTCATTGAACTTTGATGTAGATGGTTCATTGCTATGATGCTCACTAGTTGAGGTGTTTACAACACTTGATTCCCCATGCCAAATCCACTTTGTGTATGTAGCTAAGAATTGTTTTAGTATCAAGTGTTCATATACCTTATTTCTAGTTAACCATTGCGTAAATCTACAATCAGGACATGGACATTTTATTTTTCCTTCAACGAATTGATTTACAAGTGAAAAATCCAAAAAATTCTCTAAACCCTTCACATATTCAATTGTATCCCTAAGCAAAGTAATTCAAGATTTGTCCATTACCATGGCTAGTAGACTGCCTATCTAAGAATGAAAATTATAGAAAGTTTACATATTTTTTGTTTTGGACTCATAAATAAACAACATCATCATATAGTAAACAGAAAAAACTTTCTTTTAAGCAGATTAAAAAGGAAAGGATGAAAAGTCATGAAAACAACAAATTAAGGAAATGTGTTAAGCCTGTGTAATTTCAATTGGCAACAGATTTTGTTTCCCAACTCTCAAGCCTACAAACCAAGTAGTAAGCTATGTTGTGTCCTTACAAATCAAAGCAAAAGTTAGAGAGGAGTTTGTTTAAAAGAAAGCAATTGAAATTAAAAAAAAAAGTTAAAATTATTATCCTTTTCATCTATTAAATAAATGCTCAAATAAAAAAAAATCTGTGTATGAACTATGAACGTATGTCATATTTGACTCATATTTAGTGATTGGGATTTGTGTATATGTGTTGGCAATACCACTTGCTTCCTATGCACTATGTGTATATGCTCTTTGACACTATTGCTGTCATCCTCTTCTTTCCAGCTCGGCTGTTATCTTGTTTTT
>JANHAO010010680.1:0-17520 GCA_026873985.1 Saraca asoca
ACCAAATTCCAACGGATTTGGCTTTAATTCCAACGGAATTTCAACGGATTTTTTCCGTTGGAATCTCGACATTTTTTTGTAGTGAGGGCGTAAACAAGAATTAGTTATTGGGAATAGACAAACCGATATCAAGTAATATTCATAGATATAATTCACAATTTTAAATTATGTTATATGTATAAAATGATAAATGTTACGAGGATAATCAGTATTACTCTTTAATTTGTATGAATTTTTTACATTGATCAACATAACTACAAGGTAAATATGCATTTAAGTGCTCACAGATATGTGTATGGGTGATGGAATCTGCAGAAGTCAATTCATATTAAATTAGATTTTATTAACTAGTAATGATAAGTTGTGAGAAAAAAATAAGTGAGTGAATTCTTAGATCACACAAAAAAGTGAAAGAGTACCTGAGATGATCATTTCCTGCTGGCCACACTATGTGTGAGAAGTTTTGACAATCTTCCAAGCTCAATGGATTATCAAAAGCAAAAGATTCAAATAAAGGAACTAAAGGGTTTTGCCCTGAGTAGCCATGGTGAGGCTTATCACTGGTCTTTTGCCTTTTTGTCTCCAATGGAAGATCGAATAATTCTTCCATCACCGAGAAAATTGAATCGTACAGTTCTGGAGATATCTTATCATACGATGCCAGGAAACAGCCATGCTTCTCAAGTGAACTTCGCACGACTTGACACACTGAAAGCCATAAATCTGTACCTGGCTTCAAGTTTTCATTTGAAAAGTCCAATATGGGAAGCTCAGACTCTGGTTGAGATCCCATGAATATGATCTTTAGAAAATCTCCGCTTTTTTTTTTGTTGTGCAAGTTGAAAATCATTGAATCTTCCATGAGATGTGTGTGTGTATATATATATATATATATATATATAAAATTGCGTTTGATTATTAATATAATATAATTATTTAATAATAAAATTATTGAACGTGAATTGATCTCCCACGTACCTCGCATTTTTCTTTACTGAAATCATTACAAGTTGTGTTTCATGATGGATACATCCGGAAAAAGTTGCAGAAATAAAGCCACTATACAAGTCATAATGTTCCTATTATATTGCATTGCTCAAATAATTTCAAATTAATATTTCATTTGATTTTATTTTTATTCTTGTATTTTAAATACTAAATTCTTGTAAAATATTCAAGAACAAAATTCATATGACAAAGTTGTTGTTGACCTAATAGCTTTCATCGTCCATTATAGTTTACCATGAATTTTCAATATCCGTTGACTTGTAAAACTATGGTTGTATGGTGATGCATGACTTCAAAAGACAAGTGACATAGTAACAACTATATAATTTGATAAGACTACGATATATAAAACCATCAGTGCTTGGTACATGCACAACAACTTTAAGACAAGTGACATATTAACTACCGTATGAATTGTAAAAAACTACCATTTAGAGTCAGTCCATCATAAATTTCTTCATGAATCTCTGGACTAAACATGAATGAATTTTGTTAATTTGGGTGCCATTTTAAGTGTAATTTTGAGATTTATAGCACTCCATCAAGTAGAAAACATAGTCCCACAAATCTCTTGTAACAGAAACTAATTTATTCTGCATGCAGGAAGCATTTATTTATAATATTACAATCTTCCACACTACATTCCAGAAAAGTTCCGGAAAAGCAAAAGAAAACAATGATTTTTCCTAATATGGTAGATATCACAAATGAACAGAAAATAACCAAAGGTGAGAACGTCCTCAGTAACAATATCTATCACATACATAGACAGAGTCGAACTTGATATCATAATAGTTTCAAGTGCCTCAAATGCCACAGTAAGCTTTGATTCGAGATCCAGATTTAAGGGCTTCGTCAGTGAGAAAGAAACTAAGGTATCCATAATGATCAAATGGTTTATAACGTAATGGATGCTCATCATCAACCAGCTCCTCTGCTGGCTGCACCATTTTGCCACCGTAAGAAAGCAGTCCCATTGAGTATCTTTCTGTCTTTGATTTCAAAACCACTCGGTGGTCACATGCTTGCATCCTGTCATTACTCCACGCCTACACCATCCAAATCCATCTTCATTAACACACACACATTTCACAAATTAACACATTAAAGTTAATAGAAATATAGGACACGACATTTAGATAGATGTATATTTAAAAAGTTAAATAAACATATATCCATTACATAAATATAAAAATATTAAATATTATTAAAAAAATATACTAAAAAGTTGCTTTATGTGTATTTGGATATAGCCATTAGGCATTTAAAAAGGAAAGTGGTTCGATGTTTGTAATTGAATGGTGCATTGAGACCAAGGGTCACACATTTATATTGTCCTCACACAAATTCCATAGACTCTTGCTACCACTGCACCGTATAATTACCGTAGAGAATTTAAAATTTTTTATATGTTAAACATATTTTTTTTTATTATTAAGAATATTATATTTTACCTTCTCCGTGAAGTAATGCTTTTTGTACATGTAATGATGTCATTTTCCTGTCTATATTCTCATGTCTGACTTTCATTTTTTTTTACAACAATTATTGATAATAATAAATAGTTGTGAGAGTGAACATAGAACAAACATCAAAATGCAAATTTGAGCGTGAAAATAGAGGTTTTGTACGTGATATTACTTCACATAGCTCTTGCATAGCCAACCGAGACCATTAGAATGTGTTGGTTTTTGTTATGATGGACCAATAACAAATTTTAATGGCGTTGATTGGCCATCTAAAAACTGACCTTGAATGCATCGCCGGCCATGACCAGAAACAAGGAGGGGGAGGCATCAATATCTATCCACTTCTCATCCTTGGATTTGATTTCCAAGCCACTTTCCTTCTGATGCAATATGGTTATGAAGGTTGAGTCAGTGTGAGAGTTAACTCCCATATTGCTCTGTTCCTGCTGGGGCACTCCATACTTGTAGCTTCGAAGCACATAATTGTTTGATTCCAGAAAAGTCTCACATTTCGGGTTGTCCAGACCATAGCTATCAAACACCATTCTCTTCACAGTTCGGTCTAATTCTATCACCAGCTTTGCATAGGCATTAACACTTTCACTATTTAAACAAAAAATACTATAAGCATTCTTATATGCAGAAAACATCTTTGATTCAATTTATTTACAATACTTTTCATGTCGCCTTCATACAAGATAAAATTTTATACATGTCATATATTATATAAAATCAACCATAAATTAAACATATAACTATGTATAAATGTTATTTGTTAATCTTCAATCTATATGTTAACTTGTAATTTGACTTAATGTAATATGTAAAATGTAATTAAGAAATTTTTATATAAAATAATATAATTTGAATCAAACTAATTTCATATTTACATGTATATAATAAATCTAAAGTTAAAATAATTCTAGGTACAAATAAAATCAGTTTAGTAAGATTTATTTTTATATATTAATTTGATAATTCCTACGAGGCCGTGAACTAAAAAATTAATTATTGGAGAAAGACAAATCACGTGTGTAATGTGATACGTGTTGTGAGGGATTTAAAGTTAAGTAGCACTACTTTTAGTTTCTATAATCTTTATCTGATCAACTGACATACACACAAGGAAAAATAATATATACATTTACTGCTCTTTGTGCATTGTGATAGAATTTGCACAAATAATCACCACACAAAAGGTAGAAATAGTACCAGAGACGATCATTTCCTGCTGGCCACAGTATGTGTGAGAACTTGTGACAACTTTCCAAACTCAATGGATTATCAAAAGCAAAGGATTCAAATAATGGAGATAATGCGTGTTGCCCAGAGTAGCCATGATGAGGCTTATCGCTAGTCTTTCGCTTTTTTATCTCCAATGGAAGATCATATAATTCTTCCATCACAGAAAAAACTGAGTCGTACAGTTCTGGAGATATCTTATCATACAGTGCCAGGAAACAGCCATGATCTTCAAGCGCACCTCGCACAAGTTTACACACTGAAAGCCATGCATCTGTACCAGGCTTCAAGTTTTCACTTGAAAAGTCCAATATGAGAAGCTCAGATTCTAGTTGAGATCCCATGAATATGATACTATGAAAATCCTTTTTTTTCTAACCAAAAAGAGCTTCTGGAATTCTGAAATTGAATGTCCATGATTCATTTATAGATATCCATTTTTTTTTATCCAAAATCAATATAATTGTGTTTCATGATGGATACTTGTTGAAAAAGTTATAGAAATAAAACAGCTATAAGTTCAAAATGTTCATATCATAATATGGCATTGCTCAAATAATTTCAAATATTTAATTTGATTTGATTTAATTTTGCTTTTTTTTTAAGTATTTTAAGTACCAAAAGATTAAACTCTTATAAAAAAAATTTAAAAAAAAATTCAATGACAAATTATGTTGATGTTGACCTAATAGCTCTTTCCATGTCCAAACTAATAGTTATACACGAAATTTTGATATGCTTTGGCTTATAAAATATTGGTGCATGGTACATATGAATGACGACTTTAAGACAAGTGACATGGTAACTGCTACATAGCTATAGGATATTTGATTAGGTAGGGATTGGTAGCTTCTAAATGAATAACTCTACAATATATAATATGAATGTAGATTTGAATTTGAATTAATTGGACTTTTGATTAATCCATTTCATTTGAAAATACTCACATGATTGCTACTTTGTACGGCATATTTGATCATATTATACAGGACCACTAAGCTTCCATCATGTTCATTAGAGTCATTGAGTAGGGGACCAAGTCTAATGATTAAAAGGATATCCATATTTTTCTACTGAATGAAAGGACTAGCTATAAATATATAATCTGAAGGCAGCAACAGGAAAAGCTTTATTTTATATTGATTAAATTAAATTTTTAGTTCTTATAGTTTATTTCAATTTGTAATTTTATTTTAATACTTTTTTTCTTTGTGATTGGATCCCTAAAATTTTTTGTTATTAATAATTAGCTCTCTATCATATTAATTTTGAGATTTTCGCCTCCAATTGTCTAATATGATAAACGTTTATGAATTTATGCAATTACATCATTACATAAATATGAAGAAATTAAATTTCAGTCGCAAAATTAAGATAATCAAGAATCATAATTTTAATAGTACATATTTTCTATTCTAATGAGTTTGATTCCGTTGTATTTATTTTAATATTTTTTTCAAACTATAATAATTTTTCATTCCAATCAATGCTTCTTTATTGTTATATCATCATATAAATATATAAGTTTATAAATCTTACACATTTTAAATAATTGTAGAGAAAAAACCTTCAAATTAATAAGCATAGGGAACTAATTACAAATAACGATAAACTCTGAGGACCTAGCTAAATATATGTAAAAAAAAAGAGTATAAAGATGAACAAATTATATGAACTAAAAGTTTAATTTAACCTTTTATATTTAAAGTAAATTTAATTTGGCCTAGTGAACAGTTAATATTCCTTCAATCACAGTTGGTCTTGGCCTTTTAGTGTGCACAATAAGATTCACACATTTTGTTACTTTTTAGAGAGAGAAACTACAATATTTTATATTGGAGAAAATTTTCATAAATTTTGTATTATACGTGCAATTCGCGTATTTCCCGTAGGTGATCAACTCTTTTTGTGTATGTGCAGTTTGCATACTTTCCTCCAGGCCATACGATTATAATTAAAATATGTCAGCCATAACAAAAATTTCCCCACTGATTATGAGAAGTTTAAATAGCGTGTTGGCATGCATGTCCTCACATCTTATTATTTGCATTCCATCTACCGCTAACTAATTAATTATTAAAACTTGACTGGAAATTATTTAAATTATCCATGATTAAGGATTTAAATTGTGGTCTGCATTTACAATGTTATGCATAATATTCCTGTTGCGGATCATACTATAATCACAATTTCTTGCAACTTTGCATTTCAATGATCGCATTTTCTCTTATTTGTCCATAATTTTATTAATAATAACATAATCATAATCGCAATTTAAAATTATGTTTGTGAAAGTCATAATTCTATCACAATTTGATTTTCTCTATCTTTCTCCGTAAGATGTTAAGTTTGACTTAAATTCTTATTGTTATCAATCAGTATTAGTTTTTTATTTGAGTTATCTTCCTATTTAAATAAGGTTTTTATATTAGAATATAATTATGAGTATTTGGTATTCAAATATTTAGGTTATAAATATTTGTATTATTTAAGGGTTTGAGGTATAAAAAAGATTTATTATAAGTGACTATAGGGGTTATGTAGGAACCCTAATAGATATTTAAGAGAGATGTAAGGATAGTAGTTAGAAAATTGTGGGGTTATGATTGAAAATCTCTAAACACATTATCCTATAATTTTAATGACACAGTGAGTATCTTTCCATCTATGATTTTTCCCTAGAGTTTTGGATTTTTTTCCTGTTAAATTATTTGTGTATTATTACACTATTCTAATTATTTTAATCATGTGATGCTAGTATGTTTGGAGTGGGGATATTTTTCCCAATAAGTGATATCCAAGAGGCGTTCAATCCTATGTGAAGGGTGGCTATTTGAGATAGTAAGAGCCTAATTTAATGTCGCAGAAGAATTGAGCATGATGGGTGGCGATGTTACAGAGCTGGCTCGATTGCATATGTAAGTGAAGGACAATGGATGATGATAATGCTGTGAAGATAGCTAGTTCGATCACTTGAGAGTTGATTAGGATGGATAGTGATGCATGCTACGGAGAGTTGGTTTGATTTCACATGGAAGTTGATGATGATGAATGATAATGCTATAAAGGTAGATATTTCAACCCCAAGCAAGAGTGAAAGAGTTGCATGAAGATTTGGAAAAGACACCTGTGCTAAGGAAAATGGAGATCAGTACATATACTGTGTGTATGCTTAGAAAAGAAGATTTGTGAACATATCACTATTAGTTATGAAAAGTACTTGTTGTGTGAGTGTTTGTTTTGAAGATTTGATTTGTGAAAGTGCTTGCAAGGTTTTTGTGTTTCCACTGATGATGGAGATGCTTATAAATAAAGAGATTGTGTGATTTGAAGATCTAGTTCATGAGAGTGTTTGCAAAGTTTGTGTTCCTACAGATGATAGAAATGCCTACAAATGAGGAGTTTGTTGATAGACTTCAATGAAGCTTATGACACTCGATTGAAATGGAGTTGTTTAATAGGAAAATGGTTACTATAGTTTTTTGAAGAAATTATAATGATGGTGGACTTTCATAGTTAGCCCCCAATGATTGGTTCTTGTTCAATAATAGATGAAGCGTGAAGATTGATGAAAATGGTGGAATTTCTGTCAAGGTGGAGATTATTGAATTTGACCCAAATTCTAATTCACTACTAGATATTAGTCAGTTTTCTAGGAAAAATATTGTGGAAAAAAGAAGATTTACTGTAGAAAAAAAGGTTTCCCATGACGTTTCCCATAGTAATAAAGCCATGGAAAAATGCTGCCTGGATAATTTTTCCCATGAGATAGCATGTTTTTTTTTTTAAAAAAAAAATTGGTTTCCCATGATAAAAGTCATAGGAATCTACAAAAAAATTTCCGACAATAGTTATGTTATGAGAAAATGTTTAATTGCTTTCCTATGGCATAAATTGTGGCAAAGTGGACAAAAATATATTTTTTTTTCAATTTGTTATTATTATATTGAAAATTATTTAAACATAATAAAATAAATATCTAAATTAATTAAAATGAAGTTGATAATGTTGAAATAAATGAAATTTATTTTTATAAATATTGTTAAAATATTATTCAAATTATTTACAAAATGAAAAAAAAATACAAATATATGGGATCACCCAGATCCTAGTAATTCCACTTATCCACTTGGTTCTCCTTCTTTTTGTTGTGCTCCTTGGAAATGTTATTGGAATGCAGGTTCAAGGTATCAAAGATAGTCTTGGTCTTTTGTTTGTTCTGCTTTTACTTCCCTTGGAAGGTCACAATCTCATAGCCATAGCTTGATAGTGCCTCCTTGAAGATTACTTTGTTACGTGCAATCTCTTTATTCAGAGTCATGACCCAAGCTTCATCTCCTCCTTGTTGATGATGCCAAAAGAGAAGGAAGGATTACACGTGAAGCGCCTAGTGCCAACATAAAGGGTCTCAATGCCAAGGTCATAGATTCTGTCCTGATTTGACTCACTTATTATTTGAAGCCTTCAGCCTCAAGAGTGAACTATGAGGCACTAGAGGTGGTGGGTACAGTAGGCTGGGTAAATATAATCTTTGCAACCTTTTGAATGGCTATCACTTGCAAAAAATAAAAATTAAAAAGTTATATATGTCAAAGTAATTAGGTAACTTAAGATATATAAATGAATACGTAGACACTTACACAGGTTCTTTTTGATTGCTTATCCACCAATGGGTTATCCTTCTTTTTTGTGGTAGGTGTGCTTAAAGACCTCTAGAATATTGTAGGACATCCCCAATGAATTTTCCTACATTTCAAAGTATTATATAAATAAATAAATGAATAAAATTAACATGAAAGTTAACTTGAGCTTGTAATTAAACCAACATGGATACTTAATAGTCACCTCATGTGCTTGGTGACAGGGATAGAATCACTGATGTGATAGGTGAGTCCCTATCTACTAGTGGAGGCCTAATTCTTCTTGTTCTATTCAAAGACTTTTTTGTGGCGTTGAGCTTCACAAGTCTCCAAGAGTCTCCCCCAAGATTCCTTAATAATCCACTGATACTTTTTGTACTTCTCTAGGACCTCCAGCATCATGTCCTGGAGTTGCTTAGTCGCTTTTGAGTCAAAGCTCCTTTTGATGGCGGTTTCATCCTCAGGGTTCCACCTATACCAATTTTGCAAAATAATTGAAGGTAACATACAAACCTATTATTCAAATAAAACAAAAATGTATAATTTTTGCTTTGAACATCCTCCACTGCAACCCCTCATCTTGGGTCCGCCTTCCTCTAGCTCAACTATGCATCATCAAATTTACTCTTAATAATGGCTCATACAATGGAAGTGAGGTCAATGAAGCTATTTTCTTTTACCACCAGTGCACTTGAAGTTTCTTTTGATAACAACTTTTCTGACCTATACCAATCCTACAAAATGATTGAAGGTAGTATTCTTTATAATATTCAATTACAAACCTATTATTCAAATAAAACAAAAATGTCTGATTTTTACTTTGAATATTTTCTACCACAAATCTCTTGTCTCAAGATCTACCTCTTTCAAGGTCAGCCATGCACTATCAAAGTTACTCTCAATGAAAGCCCTATAGCCCACATGGTGGAAGTGAGATCAATGAAGTTATTTTCTTGCACTACTAGTATACTTGAAATTAGTATTCTTCCAAATCTTATTTCTTAACACACTTAAATTTATTTTCTCCTAATAGTTATTTTATTCTTATTCCAAACATATTTAAATTTATTTTCATTTAATTTCTCCCTAATGAGTTTTTTTTTTGTTCTTATTCTAAACAACCATACATTTATGTTTTTCTAATTTCTCATAAAAGGTTTTTTTTTTTATTCTTATTCCAAGCATACATTGTTGATGTATGAATTCGGTCAACTAAAGTCTAAAGTCCCAAACTGCAAATTGAGAGTATAAAATCACAAGAGAGAGAGAGAACAAGATGACACTAAAAGTTTTTAACGTGGTTCAACCTAATTCAATGTCTACATTCACGATTATTTTATTTCTATGTATTTTTAGTTGAGCCACAATATATCTTTTTGTTTTTTTTTCTACAATGATTTTATCCCCCTTTATAGTAGCTAGGGTGTTATAGTTTGAATATAATTCAATATCGAAAAAAAAATTGTGAATTGATTACATAACAGACAATAACGAATTCCCATTAAAATAGGCAACTGAATGGATTTTCTTAAATTGATGGCTGGGGAAGCATACTTCAAATTGCGAGTTAGGCCTCGTCCTTAATGACCTAAGGTTGCTGCTTTGACTTTTATTGACTAACTATCTAAATTTGCATTTGGCAACTTGATGTCTTATTCTAATAACTTCAATCCTGAATTAACTGAGTCCTTATCAGTTGGACTTATCCATTAGACTTTTATTAGCCCATTTATATGGTTTCAAAATTACCCACAGCATACCTAAATTTATTTTCTTCTAATTTCCTCTAATAGATTTTTTTTTTATTCTTATTCCAAAGATATCTAAATTTATTTTCTTCTAATTTCACCTAATAGATTATTTTATTCTTTTTCCAAAAAAAATTCTAAATTTATTAATTTCTAATTTCCCTTAATAATTTTGTATTCTTTTTTCTAAACATACCTAAATTTATTTTCTTCTAATTTCTTTTAATAATTTTTTTATTCTTATTCCAAATATACTTAAATTTATTTTCTTCTAATTTTCTTTAATAGATTTTTTCACTTTTATTCCAAATAATCCTAAATTTATTTTCTTCTAATTTATTCTTTTTCAAAGCATACATAATTTATTTTCTTCTAATTTTCCTTAATAGATTTTTTTTCATTTTTATTCCAAACAACCCTAAATTTATTTTCTTCTAATTTCTCCTAATAGATTTTTTTTATTCTTCTTCCAAGCATATATACTTAAAATTAATTTCTTCTAAATCAATTTTAACCCCTAAACTCAATTTTGCCAATATTCCCCTTTTCAAATATTCACCAACGTACAATATTCAATCCCTAAATTCAATTTCACTAATAATCACATTCTTACAAATATGCAATATTCAATCCCTAAACTCAATTACACCAATATTTACTTATTCACCAATTCATCAACATATACATATTCAACAATTCATCAATATTCACATTCTTATAAATATACAATATTCAATATCTAAAATCACATATTTTCCACTACTCACATATTCATCAATATTTACATTCCCACAAATATACAATATGCAATCCCTAAAATCACAGGTTCACCAATACTCACATATTCATTAATTGATCAATGTTCACGTATTCACATTCTCGCAAATATACAATATTCAATCCCTGAAATCAATTTTACCAATATCTCAAGTTTTAGGTAAAAAAGATTAAAAACTAATTAGTTAAACAAGGTCTCCTTTAGTGTAGAGCAAAGAGACCACAAAAAATCGCTTTAAGAACATTCAACGATGAAGAGGAGAAGAGAAAAAGAGGGAAGTGGGGGATTTTGGCATTGAAGATGCTAATATAATTAGCTTTCCCATGGTAAATTAATGCTTTAGGAACAATAGTAAAATTGTGCGTTTTACGCATTTGTATGGCATTCATTAATGATTGCACCAGCTTTCACTTTCCTGTAGTCTACTGTCATGAGAAAATTCAAATTTTGAATTTCCTATGGAAATAAACCATGGGAAAGCACACGTAATATGGTTCCCATGGGCTTAAATTGTGAGAAAGTAACATAAATATGACAATATGAAAACCTCATTTTATCCATGTCTCTTTCCGTAGTGTTAAAACCATGGGAAATGCTGCAAGAAATTAAGTGTAGTCTTGAAATGATTGTTATCAGTTAGTGTTAATTTTTTATTTGAGTTATCTTCCTATTCAAATTAGTTTTTTACATTAGAGTAGGATTGTAAGTACTTGTTAATCAAATATTTAAGTTATAAATATTTGTATTAGTTAAAAGTTTAAGATATAAGAGAGATTCATTGTAAGTGCCTATTAGGGTTATGTAAGAACCCTCATAAAGATTTGATAGAGATGTAAGGATAATGGTTAAGAAGTCATGGAGTTATGAGTGAAAACCTCCACATACATTATAATTTTGATAATATAGTAAATTTCTTTTCATCCGTTATTTTTTAAAGTTTAGGATTTTTTACGTTAAATTGTTTGTATATTATTGCACTGCTTTAATTATTTTAATTATTTGACGCTAATTTGTTTGAAGTGAGAATATTTTTCCCAAAACGCAGGATAACTGATCTTATTTATTTCTTGTCTTATGCTCTGTATACGGTTATCTTTCCTTTAAGGATGCTTGAGTTACCCCCACTAATCCTAGATTATATAGCTGCCAGGGTTTCTTGTATGTCAAGATCAGAATGACGATGGATTGGGTGGTCCTATATATAGACGGGACACGCAGACATATACACACATATATAGCATCGGATCTGACAACAACATCATCAACTCAAACATTCAAAATCTGATCCCGTGTACGTCACAGAGACATATATTATGCAGCATTGTACATCATTTTCAAAATAAGTAGGGTCGAGGATGATTCAATCCATCATTCTCTTCCAAATATCATAATTGAAAATCACAATGTCAATGATAAAATAGTAGTTAAGAGGTAGTACAATATACATAGGTTGATGTCACTGGTACTTGCATTTTTCTTTGAATTCTGGGATTTAAATTCTATCCATGACGTTTAAAATGAACCAGCCTCCTTAGCTTTTGATGTGGCATTAGAAAAGTTTTTGTATAGATGGTATTTATACAAACAAATGTCAATCAACTTATTGTTTTCACTAAAAAAAAAGTGAGAGATTGTAATTTTTGTGTTCGTGCGTGTGTGTGTGTGTTTTTTTACATTAACCTACTTTTTCATGCCAACAATAAAATAATTAATTTAATCTACACAATTTTTTATAAACATCATCTTTAAAAAAAAATGATTAAAATATATCAAACTTAATGTTTTTTTAGTCAAATGCATATAACCACATAACATTTAAAAAAGTGCATCTAGCCTTCTTGTACTTTTAAGTTATATACACTTCACCCATATTTATCTATTTTTCATCCATAAACCTAGGGGTTTGGTACATTTTAATCTACAAATAATATATATCATAAAAAAGTAGAACATGTATAAATATTGTTACTTTAATTTTTATATAAATTTGCATATGTTAGACTTTGTAAGTCTAAGTCATTTATACTTCTCTGTTTTGATGTTGAAAAACAATTTTCAACTACCTTTATTTGATATGTTGAAAAAGAATTTCAATTACTTTTACCTAACATGTTGAAAAACATTTTACATCATTATTATTTGTTACTAATCTCTATTTTTGTTTTCAGGATTTTATTCTTCCTTTTAAAAGATGGTTAAAGAAGATTGTTAGATCATATCAAGATTGCATTTAGATTACTTTTAATGATTTAGTTCTTTTCTCTTGTAAACAAACTTAGATAATCTTTAATCCAAATTTTTTATCAAAACAATGAAGCAGAAAAATCGTTTGAAGAAAAATGATTTTTTCATATCATAAATCGAAGTCACTTTGATGCATAGAAGAACTTTTTTCATATTTCAATCAAAGTCACATCGATGTATGAAGTATAAATCGGGTTACCAAAAGTTTTGACAAATTGTTACTTCAATGCTATAATCGATGTAAAGATTATGTACAGCAGACCATACATCGATTACACATCGATGCATTAGTTAAATTGGTAGACCTTAATCAATGTCACTTCAATGCAATAACGAAAATCAATTATTTAGTTACAGATCGTTACAGTAGTTATAACTACCTAACTACTTCTTCTATAAAAGTGATTTTCTCATCAAAATTAAATGACGATCTTCATAATCTTTCAAGATCAATTTTAAAAAAGAGCTTTACATCATTTTCACACTGCCCCATTCTATTTTTTGAGAATCCAATCAAACTTTTTGGATTACAATCACCTAAGTCTATCTTGATTAGTTTGAGATTTTCATCTCAAACTTTGGTATTGTATTACTTACCTCTTTTCTACTATTATTTCTTTCTTTTAAGATTTCTAGAGATTTAGAAATCTTGTATAGGTTAGTAAGAACCTGTAAATCTTGTGTTTTTCTTAAGTTTAGAAGAGCCTGTGTAAATTCTTCTAAGTTAGCAAGATACCTATTAAACTCTTGTGTAATTGTTGAAAAGACTGACATTTCAAGAGCCTGTCAATCCTGATAGTTTTTATTTTAATTTTAGAGGTCTTTCGGCTGAGAAAGGTCAAGTAAAGTAGACTTGAATTATGGTTTCAATTCAAGTTGAACCACTTTAAAAATTCTGTGCTTTAATATTTCTTTTCTATATCTACACTTTATTATTTCTGTTATCAATTTTCAATATTTATCAATTTTACATTACTGGTTATCAATTTCTAATTATTACATTAAAAAGAAGATATTAAAATAAAATAAAGGTGTATACATTTCTCCAACGAGAAAAGGGAAAGATCTCATTAATTGTGTTTAATTACTTTTCGCAATATAAATTCTACCCACTACGCTTTTTGGGACCTGGCAGTAGGGTTGCTAAAAAGAATTGAGCTCACTGAAAAAGAAAATGCTGATTTGAATATCTTAGCTGAGCAATTAGTTAGTGAAAATAATATTTGTAAATATTGTGAGGCTGATATGTGTGAAATAGAAAAATTGAATAAATGTCTGCAAGGTTTTTCAAATAGTGATGCAAAGTTAAACAATATGTTAGATAATCAAAGAAAATTTCAAAATAAAAGTGGCTTAGAATTTAAGCAATATAGAAAAAATAGGTTAAATAGATATACTAGACAGATTACATGTTATTACTGTAATTATAGGAATCATCATATTAAACACTATCCCTACAAAAATGATACATATGTTTTGAAACCCAATGAAAAGTTAGTTTGGTTGCCTAAGATATATCTTTCTAATTCAAATTCTGCTTCTGTGAGACTTAATAGAAATTCTGCTTTTCATACTAACAAATATGGATCCAAATCCTACTAGATACTACACAAGTCCATTTGATTTTAATTTTGCAGGTTTATGTAAGGAAAGTGAAGGTAACTCTCTACTCAAAAATTGCATAATGAACTACGATATACTCCCCTTTAATTTCTTGAATGTTTGCTTCTTTTTATGATTGATTTGAATTTTCAAATATTGATTTAAGTTTTGGAAGTTTTGTTAAATTTGTTGTGCAGTAAAAAGCCTAAAACTTAAAACAATCTCAAATAATCCTTAGAATAATATGTTAGGAAAACACTTTAGAAAAACTGAAATTCTTCATATACAAATCGATGTAGCAATTGATGTATTCTATACTTTTTATAAATGCACCGATGTCTAAATCAATATATAGATATTTTATCCTCACACATCAATGTATACTTTGATGTAGCCCATCTATCAAACTTTCAGTAAAATTGAAAATTTTTATTTTTCTTAAAACCCCTAGATACATCGATTATGACTTTCATGCGAATAACAACATTATATATACATTGATGTCACATCGATGCACACATGAATACCAAATAAACAAATTCATACAACAATCAATGTATTAGTGACTCTTATCCTTCCACATCAATGTACAGCATCATACCATAAATAAAAACTTCGAAGTCAGACCTATTCACTTGTTATCGAAACCCTAACTCATTTTTTCTCTCAAAACCACACTCCAAAAATCTCAAACTTCTTCATTTTTCAACCAAATTTCACCGATTAAAATACCAAAATCACCTTTTTGGAACTTTTTTATTGATTAATTTCCCCAAAAACACTAGAAAATAAAAAACCCCAAAATCAAAACTAAAACCCTACCCACCGAGAAAAACTAATCCTCCACCATTACATCAACAATGGCTAAAAGATTCAAGATTGCAGCAAAGAAGACAAACAAATCTCCTGTTCGAGTAAATCAATCAAAATAAGAAGAATCCTACTTCATGTCACAAAATGAGTACAAATCCTATCTCACTCTAGAAAGTAAGAAAGTTGAGCCATTAAAATGCTTTAATGATCAATGGTTCAAAACCACTCATCTACCTGAGTTATTTGGAAAATATAAATTGGAAAAAAAATTTACTTTTAAAGAAATAGCCTATCCCAGGGTAGTAAAGAAGTTTTATGCAAACTTAGCAGATGCAGATGGAAAACTGTCTTGTTATGTCATGAAAAAGCACATTGTCATTGATTCAAAAATTTTTGTGAAAGAATTTGAAATGAATGACTCCATGCCCAAGCTTACTGTGGGATCCTTCAATCAATATAACAAAAAACTTGCAATTGATATGTTGTTTCCTTACTCTACCCCTAAAAATGGAGGTGGGAGATTGTTGATCACTGGCATGACACCAAAAGATAAGATCCTACATTATGCTGTGTGCAAAGTCATCCTACCCAGGGTCACAAACTTCACTCAGATTATGAATGATGATCTATTTTTAATGTGCATCATCAGAAATCAAATTGATTTTAATTTCCCATACTTTATTTTGAAATATCTGAGTAACTATTCTAGAACAACAAACATTGGATACTTTCCCTATGGAATGGTTCTGACCCCATTTTTTACAAAAGCAAAAACTAAACTTTCAAATGAATGAATAGTTTCTTGTCCAAATGCAATGACAATGATCACTGCTTCACATTTCCACAAGATGAGTTTTGTTGAAGATAGTCATGGAAAATGGGTTAGTGAGACACCATTCCCCACTCAACCTACTATACAAATAACAACTCAGGAAATAATCAATACTGAAGTTGAAACTAGGCTATCTGCACTGATTGAATGGATGCACAAGGATATGATTGAACAAATAGGAAAAATTTTGATTGTCAAGATGCATGGTTTAATACAATAGAAGAAAGAATGACAGCATTGGAAGACACAGTTGATAAAGTTGACAAAGAATTGAACAAAAGACATAATCTGTTAAATGACCAAGTTGAAGAAATAAGAATGAGACTTCAGTAACAAGATGAGGATGCTAAAATGCAAAAGTTGAATGAGTTACCCCCTGAGTAGTTATTTGTACTATTTCTTTATAGTTTGTTATTTTCTTTAGTATACTGTTGTTGGTTCTGCTATTAAAACTTGTTATGTAAATATTTTATGGATATTTTGATCATATTTTCTGATGATAGATATTTTGATTCTATGACTATTGATTATAATTTGATCATATTTTAGTATACTGTTATGTTGTCATAATCAATTCTGCATTGATCCTGTGATGATTTATATTTGTTGTGATATTAGTATTCTAGAATTAGTACTGTTGAATATCTTAAATTTATGTTGATATAGATTGATAATCTTTTATTGTCATATTTTCCTTAACTTTTTTTTAGTACCATATATTACTTGTTGATGTGCCAAAAGGGGGAGAAATATGAAGTTTTAAAAAATATGATATTTTTAAAAAAACTCCATAAATTTTAGATTTTATTCTCAACCTTTAATGGATTGTTATTTTCATTTAAAAAGGGAGAGAAAAGGAGAAAAGAAGAAAAATTTTTCTCTAACTTTTTTTAAATTTTTACTATAAATCTAAAATTATTTGTCAACATAAAAAAATGGGAGATTGTTAAACTTTGTAAGTCTATGTTATTTATACTTCTCAGTTTTGATGTTGAAAAATAATTTTCAACTACCTTTATTTGATATGTTGAAAAAGAATTTCAATTGCTTTTGCCTGATGTGTTGAAAAACATTTTACATCATTATTATTTGTTACTAATCTCTATTTTTGTTTTCAAGATTTTATTCTTCCTTTTAAAAGATG
>JANHAO010010681.1:0-17482 GCA_026873985.1 Saraca asoca
GTGGTCCTTTCAGCTTCCAGAGTCTTGCTAGCACAAGAAGAGAAGCTGAGGAGGTCATGGGTTCTTCTCTGGCATGGATACCGATAGAGGGAGGATGCTTGGACTCCTGAGGTGACCGAAGAAATCAGATGTTTCCACTGTGCAAGGAGCTAGATTAAAGGTTAGTCTTGCTTTCTTTTTCTTTGTATTTGATGTATGTAATATATTGAAGCCTCAAACCAACGAATCTGGGATATAAGTTTCGACCATGTTGGGGTTTTCTGAGAAATTTTTTTAAAATTTTCCCTCTCTTGGCCGGAGCAAATCTAACATAGAAGACATATGATAGCAATCTATTTATTCAAGAGCACACTAGTTGGCATGTTTGACACCTATATATACCAATAGGTATCCATCTTTTAGATCATCTTATTTACACTATTAAAACTTTGCTAAAATACTTACTTGATTATCTAAACTTACTTGGCAGACCACTTCTATCTTATACGACTGACCTTATTGTGCTTATAGGTCACTTTTCAGGCTTCCTTTCGCTTCATTAATCATCCCCCTCAGTTGAAGAGTTTTAGATACAAAATTTTAAAACTTTTTTTTTTCAAAAAAAGCTATATAATATTAGAAGTTCATCAATAAAATTTAATTTATATTTTGTTAAAGTAGTTTCTTTTATTAAAAACAATTACAAAAAATAAAAATTTTATATAAAGTTGTAAGGATTTGTACTAATGCAAATTTCTCTCTTATAATTTATAAGATAAGAAAGATGTTTGAACAAATGAATTTTATTAATTTGATTATATGAGTACAATCTCTAATTTTAATTTGTGAAAAGGAATAAAAGTCCTTTGATTCTTCTCTTCACTTTACTTCAACGGAGGACTTCAAGTAAGTTTGATCTCAAATCAAATAATGAACACTTCACTTCAATGGAGGGCTTCGAGGAAGTTTGTTCTTAGATTGAATGATGAGCAATTGACTTCAATGGATGGCTTTTAAGAGATTTGATCTTGGATCGAAGATTAAACACTTGATTTCGATGGAGAACACTAAAGATGCTTGATCTTAAATCAAAGGTTGAAGACAAGACTTTGATGGAGGGCTCTGAAGATGCTTGATCTCAGATCAAAAATTGAACACTTGATTTGATAGAAGGTTTTAAAGAGGCTTGATCTTCAATAAAGGTTGAACACTTGACTTTGATAGAGGGCTTTGAAGAAGCTTGATCAAAGGTTGAATCTTAATAGTGGTTTTGCACTTGTAGAGATTCGTAAACTTGAACTTAGCTAAAGTCTTCAATTGAAAACGAACACTCTTGATTGGAGTTACAGATCTTGAATTTTTGTAGTTTAGCTTAAAGAGCACTTCAGAGTTTCACTTCTCTTTCTTTGATGACTTGTTGTGTTTGGAATGCACAAATGAGCTCTCTATTTATAGAGTTACTAGGGTGTCACAAGTCGACCTTGTAAATGATTTGACTGCAAATATGTGCTTAGTTTGAAATGAGAGTTTATGAAAAAAAAAAAAACAAGCATTATATGGAGGCTTTGTGACATAAATTTGGGAATGATCTGATTTGTGTACTATTTTTCTTATGTTTTCCCATTTTAGGGATATTTTAGTAGTTTTGGCATGGTTCTCTTGTCCAGTGCAAGGAAGAAAGCATATGGTCATGTTCCTTACTTTTTTAACTTACATCTATATAAGATAATGCAAAATCTACACCTAGAGCTATAAGAAAAAACCTCATGTTAACTCAAAAAAAAGTATATCTACTCCTACTATTTAGCTTTTAGCTCAAAATGCTCTTTAAGGAGGAGTGTCGAGCACTTGTTGTGTGCTCATTCAGGGCTTGTTGACACTAGTCTAGGGGATCTAGGAGTGTATTGGCTTGTTACCTCCCTCTACACACTCTAAACTATGTAATACAGTATATATCAATAAAAAGGAGTTGTCTCTCTCTCTCTATTTGGTTGTCCCTTATCCATTGCACACTAGAGGCTACTTATATGGGGCATTCCTGAGACTCAATTATTTGGCTGTTTTAGTTTACAGGCTTATGTTTTCTTTAAACATATTATGCATAAGATTTTGTTTTTGTGGGTGACAAAATATACAATACCACATTTATCTATCTAATGTGGCTTAAGTTTATTGAAAGGCTAGCATGTTGGCCAAAAATGGCAAGCATATGTTGTACAATTTTGGCTAAAGAGCCACTAGCTCGTGATATCTAGTATTAAAGTTTGATTGCTAAAGGGCAGATTAGGTGGCCACATGTACTTAACTTCACGCTAAGCACTAGTCTTATTAAGCACCCAGGCCTTACCAAGCACTCAGAGGAGCATGTAGGGAGGATGGGTAGGTAAGAAGACATGGTTGGTAGGGTGGATCAAATAGTCAATCGATGGTAGGAAAGAGTTCTCATCATATCAAGGTTGAAATTAGGATGGATGCAGCTTGTCCACACTTATAAGGTTTGTAAAAGGAGCAAACATTCCTCAAATTGGGATGGATAGAAAAAGGTTGGCAATGTGCAAGAATGTTTCAACTAAGGGAACATTATTGGTACATCTAGTGAAAATGTGTGCAGAAGTCAGTAGTATTTGAAGGAATCCAAACCATCCAGTGGAATGTGAGAATTGATGGCCTATCTAGTAGGAGCAGCCCTGGGAGAAGACTTGGCCTTGCCAGAAGACTTGGCCATATCCAGAGAAACAAGATAATAAGCAATGGAGCCAAAAGGCAAAGTCTTGGTCATACAAGAGTGCATAGCCACAACCAAAAGATTAAAACATCTAAAACATCTGGTAGGATGCATCAAGTAGGCCAATCCAATGGGAGGAGTCCAAGATTATGTTAGAGGACATGATCACACCTAGAGGGATATCATCTGAGTCAAGGTAGTCCAAAAAGATCATTTTGAGAGGCTAAGAAGCTAGTGCATCATAATGGCAAGATGAAATTTGTGGCAATGATCATGGAGCTCACATGCTCTAGTGCACAAGCATATGATGCTCAAGCTAGAGTGACAAACTACTCTATCCCCATGTCTTTTGAGCAAAAATGGGGAGGAACCATCAAAGGATACGCTCAAAGTAAGCTGTGGTGACCTAGACATCAAAACATGTCACTTGAGAAGTGTCGGTGGGCATTGATTTTCACAAGAAGGCTATAATCCATGATACAAGAGTATATCAATTCTAGAATGCTAACATTAGGAAGTGCAAAATCCTAGAAGAGGTCGTAAAGACAGCAATGCTAGAGAAGCATCAACTTCAAAAGAGCTGTGATGGCCGAGATGCCATATGGTATCAATTCAAAGAGGATTAGAGGATCTGATCAAGGGGTGTAGCGAAGTGTGAGTGATTGTCAAACTTAGTACGAGCAAACTTGAAACCAAAGGATTTGTTTTGTGTCTCATATCGATGTTATGGTGCATTAGGTATGGGGCATCTCTCTTAGTAAAGTCCTAAATACCAAGCATATGTGCTAGTTACAAAGATAGAAAACCAAAAGCTACAAAGGCAATGAGCATTCAAGTTGCAAAAGCAACAAAACTTGAGTTTCAAAAGAAGCTGACTAAGCTTGCAGAGGCAACAAAATTTTTGATGAAGCTAGCTCAAGGAGCTAAATAAAGAGGAAGTCAAGGAAAAAGTTGATGAACAACAGACTGAAAACTATCCTGATTGTGTCATCCTTTTGAAAGTCCTTAAGTGGCATTCGCTCAAAGAAACAAGTTGGGAACGATCAAGAAAGAAGCTCGATGGAGCAGATTGAAAACCATCATGAAGGGTTTGAAGGAGTAGCTTGAAGGGAGCAGGCTAAAGACCTTCATAAGAGATATATTAAACTGAGACATCAATGAGGACACTGACATTTCTTTAAGTAAGGGAAAATGTCACAAGTCGGCCTTATAAACGATCTGAAGGGCAAATATACTTGATTTGACATCAAATTTTATGGAAAAATTGAACATTATATGGAGGTCTTGTGACTCAAATTTGAAAATAATTTGACTTGTGTACTATTTTTTTGATTTTTCCCATTTTAGGGGTATTTTAGTAATTTTAGCATAGTTTACTTGTGCAGTGTGAGTAGGAAAGAATATGGCCACATTCCTTGCATTTTTAGCTTCCCATCCATATAAGATTTGATCGAAGCTTAAAATATTAGTTTTCAAAGAAGGTATATAATAAAAATTTGAGATAAATTTGTGACTTCCACATTTTATACAAATTAAAACATCTCCTTTCCCTATGATTGGAACTTTGGTGTCATCTCCAAAAATAATGCTAACTTTATATGACTCATCAATTCTTATGAATATGCCTTTGTTGCCGCTCATGTGATTACTAGCACCAGTGTCAAGATACCTCAAGGCTTTATCTTTTTTCTTAGATGTTACTAATAAAAATAACTCCTCTTCTTCTTCCACTTCAACAAAATTAGCATTTTTCCTCAATTTTTTTAGATTAATTTCTACATTTGAAAGCATAGAGGCCATGTCTATAACAATTATAACATTAAACATTACCTTTCCAAACCTTCCTCTTCCTCCATAAATCCCACGCCCTCTTGCTGCTTGAGGTGATTGATTATGGGACTCCTTATTATTAGAATTTCATCCTCTTCCTCTACCTCTTCCACAGCCATGACCAAAGTCATCACATCTACGGCCTCTTCAATGTCCTTGAGTTTGGCCTCTTCCATGAGATCTCACTTGCTCTTGCTCCTTATCTTTCAATGAGAGATTTGCTTGGAATGCTTGAATTGGTGGCTCTTCCTTCTTCTTAAGTTTTCCTTATAGGCATGTAAGGAACCTATGAGTTCATCAATAGTCATAGTCTCTAAGTCATTTGATTCTTCACTGGCAATACTAACAAACTTAAATTTTGCATCAAGTGATCAAAGAATTTTTTTCAACCCCTTGTACATCTTCAATGTTCTTTCCATAACTATTCATTTTATTGACAATTGCCAATACTCTAGTGAAATAATCCGAGATGGACTCGGTCTCCTTCATGTGAAGTGATTCAAGCTTGACACTTTAGGTTTGGAGATGCACTTTCTTCACCTTATCAACTCCTTTAAAGACATTTTGAAGAATCTTCTATGCTTCTTTGGCCTTTTAGTAGCAATCTTCTCAAACACACCATCATCCATAGCCACATATATAACAAATAAAGCTAGTTGATCTAACATATGATTCCTTATTAGGGCTTACCTTTGTGCCTGATTCAAAGCACCTTCAGTTCTGGTTGTTCATAACATTTTTCTACAGCATCCCATACTTCTTGGCTACCAAGCAAAGCCTTCATTTTTATACACCAACTATCATAATTCTCCTTTGTAAGCTTAGGAACAGGCACAAGATTGTTATTTATCTTAAAATTTTAACCAAGCTCAATGCTTCAAATCAAGCTCTAATACCACTTTGTTAGAGGAAGGATCATGAGAAAGGTTAGATAGAAACTCTTCTTAGAAATATTATTTTAATTACCTTGGTTAACTTAATCAAACTAGTTCAAATACAAGAGTATTTATAGGTACAGGTTATACCTAGTATAATGAACATTCTAAATATGCTAATTTGTTAAGTACATGAATTGTTAACCTTAATTGAACCATCTAAATACATGAATGATCTAAAGACATGAACCTTTATTGAATAGGTATTTCTTGAATATCAAGTTTAATATTCCAACAATGTTATATCTAAAACCCGGCCACCAGATGAAGAATGCTATTTCCTACTATAATGTGACTTGGAATTTTACAGTGGAATTAGAGTTCATTTACATGGTGAGGTTACATATTTGTGAGCTTGACCCTGGAGTTCAACAAGGAGAAAGAGTCTTCAAGATCTTCATAGCTGATAAATTGGCTGAATCCGCCGCGGATGTTTACAGTTGAAGTGGAGGTAGCCTCGTTCCTTATAAGAAGGATTACGCCGTGTATATTCTCAGTGGTAGAAGCTTCCACACTTTCAACCTTTCAATTAAGTTGCAACCTTATGATGACAGATGTTTTTCAAAATTCAATGATACTATACTGAAAGGGATCGAAATATTCAAGATAAGCAATGGTGGAAACCGTCTCTGGGCACCAAATCCGGATCCATTGGAACCGCCAGCATCTAAAAGGATAACATATATTGTGAGCGGTACAATTTCAGGAATGATTCTGTTGTTGGTTATCGGTTCTTTAATTTTCCGGCAAAGGATTTCTAAAGTCAAGGACAAGCTAGTGTTAAATCATTTTTGCCGTCCATATACATATATATATATATATATATATAGTACTTATCATTTAGTCTCGTTACTTGGTTACTGTAATGACAACAACGATAATGACCCTGGTCTCTGAGTTCATTGCTCGTGGGACACTCCGCGATCACCTCTACGACTCTAATAATTCACCACTTTCTTAGAACCAACGGCTCAAGATCTGTCTTGGTGCAGCAAAAGGACTACAATATCTTCATGGTGGCGCGAAGCACAATACCAATATCTTATTAGATGAGAAATGGGTGGCCAGGTTTCAGATTTCGGATTATTCAAGATAGGATCAAGTGGAGTATCCAAATCGTACATTACCACCGTGGTCAAAGGTAGCATTGGCTGCTTGGATCCGGAGTATTATATGGATCAAAGGTTGACTGAAAAGTCTGATGTTTACTCTTTTGGTGTCGTGTTGCTTGAAGTATTGTGTGGAAGACCGCCACCGCTACGTACGTGCCGTGGAAAAGCCGCAAATAAGTCTAGTTGAGTGGGCCAGAAAATGCCACAATGAGGGAGTTATCGATGAGATGGTTGATCCATTTCTGAGAGGAAAAATCTCACAACAATGTTTGAATGAATTTGTTGAGATGGCACTAAGTTGTATAATTCATGATGGAAATATGAGGCCGTCCATGAAAGACGTGGTGGGGAAATTAGAGTTTGTGTCTTACAGCTACAAGAGACCATTGACGATGCAAGCTTTAGTGGGACTCAGAACGAAGGGACCAGAGAGCAGAGAGTAGCCAACTGCAATATTGTTGCTGAAATTGAGGAAGAATGTAGTGCACTCAAACTTGAGTTGCAAGAAGAATAGTGAGAAAAAGCATTGGTGATTAGGATATGATCTTTTACCTGTGAGATCCAATAGAAGGTTTTTAAGTTAATTAGCAATTGCTTGTGTAGACATCGTTAATTTCAACCCAAATGTCTAGTCCAATACTGTAGATGCTGTTAATTTCAATACTCAAATTCAACACTAGTGATTGTTTTTACTAAGGTTACATGTATAAATATTTTCTAGTTGTAACATTTTATAAATTTAAAATCCCTCCATTTTGAATTAATTCAATTATTCAGCTTCAATTTCCAATTAATTCGATGAAATACGAAGTCACTAAAAAATAATTGTGACCCTAGGAATTTACATATAGATTGACGCATCGGCACATAATAAATATAATTTTCTAATGTCAATCTTTTTACTTGCCAGTGTAACCATATATATATATATATATATATTTGCGTGATATTTACGTGGCACGAATGCGTGAACGACACACTGCTTGACGAAGAATGAAGAGACCAGGGAGAAGATGCAAAATGAGTGTTTGATATTTAAATTGGATTTCTTGGTTTGTAATTTATTGTTTATCCCCAAAAAAAAAAAAAAAAGGCTGATCCATAGCTCATGAATTTTAGGTTTACTGTAGTATATACAACCAGTGATAAGTCCGTCGGATACGTTTAAATTTTTAAAATAAATATATTTGCTTAGATATATACACACACACACACATATATATATATATATATATGAAGTTCTTAATTGCAAAACAAAAAACTATGCATTAATAAAAAATAATTTTATACAAAAGGTGTCAATCTAGATATAACAAGCTGTGCAAAGTGTGATTGGCAATTTTTTATTAAAAAATACATTTCTTTCAACTCTAAAAACAAATTAAAATATGTTTTTCGCAAATTTTTCATTAAAAAAGTTGTATCTTTTCTTTATAAAAAAGACCAAAACTTTCGTAACTTTTAATTATTTATGTTTAGTTAATAAATTTGCAACTTTTTTTTATTTGTACTTGTTAACACAATCGCTGCAAAATTACAATTTTGTAAGAAAAAGTTTAAAAATCTTATGACATCTCTTTGTCCTTATCAAAACATTAATTATAGTACTAAAAATAGAAAAATTTTATGCTATTACAAAGTAGAAAATTTTTTGTGTGTACTAGTGCTGTGTAATTCCATGCATAATCTTATGCAATTCCATTAGTGATACTACAAAATAGAAAAATTCATCATTACAAAATGTAAAAACAACATTATTAAATAAACATCAGATAAAAGGTAAATTGATATATATATATATATATAGTTGTGATAATTTTTTTGTAAATATAAGAAAATTTACAGCCTCAATTCCTATTAAAAAAATTAACATCTAAATTTAATATCAAATCTAATTCTAATATGAGTTAAAAAAATCAATATACTTTTAAAATTATTTAATTTATATCATTTTGCTTTGAATCATCTTTAAAAGTCTTAACTTTTCAACTATCAAAATTTTTTTGTTAATTTATCAATTAAATTCTTATTTAATTATATTTTAAAGAATTTTATTATAATATAATTTATTACATATTTGATTACACTGAAATAATTTTTTTATTAATTTATCAATTGAAATCTTAATCCAATTATTTATGTGCAACTAATTTACTGATATGATAATATTATAATTAATTTTTTATTTTATCAAAATTAAGGAATTGTAAAATTATCTAATAATCATTAATTTCTTCCATTTGATCAAGACTACATAATTGTCAAAATAATTCAAAATAAATTTGATGTGTTACGAAGATTAGACATTAATTTTTATTAAGAACCAACGTAGATAGATAAAAAATAATTCAAAAAATATAGGTATATAAAGGAACGTAAATTAAATGTTGGTTTTGTATTAGGAACCAATGTAAATATATGATATTATCTGTCGATTCTAACATATTAATAAATGTTTTAAGTCTCCGCATATTTTAAAATGCCAGTATGTTTCCCTAACTCTCATTCTACTTTAACTTGTTCTGAAGGTTTATAATTTATCTTTTCTTTTTTCTTTTTCTTTTATTGCTTAGTTTTTGTATAGGGAATGATAAACTTCTTTTTCTTTTTCCCTTTAAACAAGGCATATGGATCCTTTAAATAAGAGCGCGATAGGTGCACTTGATATGTGTGTGTTATCTTATAGATCATCTTTAATGTGGAAACACTTATTGCAACTATCAACAATAATGTTATATATATATATACATATATTGCTTAGTTTGTGTTTAGGAAATTATCATCAACATTATTTATTATATTTGGTCCCAATGCTCTTTCTAATGTTCTTTTAAGGTTTGCTCAGTTGCTATTTTAGGTTTCATTTTCCATTTCATTGATACATATATTAGCAATTTGTTGGAATCATTGTTTCACAATTTATTTAAACATATGTTGATTCAAATGTATGAGATTTTGGTTAGATGATTGCTCTCTGTAAAAATGCAGCTAGTGACAAGTTTCTATTAAAATATAGCTTGCAGCAGGTTTCTGTATTTTTTTTTTAAATTTTAATAGAAATGGCATTGATTTTTTAACACAAACAACTATCTTTTTACTGCTACAAATGCTGAAACAATGATTTTCATATGTTGAAAATTAATACATCAACTGTTATAAAAAATTGACGCACAAACAAATGAAATTTTTTTAAAAAATTCAACATGAATATAATATGAAGATGTGTTGGTGTTTTTGTAAATATGTTGAAATTAATACATTGATTTCCATAAAAAAAAGTTATATATAAACTTTAAGACATCAGTTGTTTATTAAAACTGATGTAGATGCATGAGAATAAACGTCAGTTTCTAATATTAATTTATATCTAAAATTTAGGCATTTTTATGTAATATGTTAGTTCTTTCCCTTGACTCTCATTTGCTTTCCTTTATCTAAAACATTTATCCAAAATCATTCTCAAACCCTTACTAAATTTTTTTGTGTTGTCTTCGCTCTTTGTATTTCAAGTCCATTACTGATCAAGATAGGGAACTTTGTTTTTCTTATATTGTATTCTTTTACTCGCTATTAAGTTATATTGAAATTCTTTATATTTTATCGGTTTCGCATTTTGCTAATGATTTATAGTTTAGGGTTTAGCTTTTTTTCCTTCTTTTGTTTCTTAGTTTATTTATTGGGATTGATTTGGGTTAAGGTTAGTTTTTAGTTGTGGTTCTTTGCTAGTATAAGGTAGTTTTTTGCTGCGGTTGGCTAGTCATGTCCCGTTTTTTACTAGCTACTAGAAAAAGAAAAAAAAAAAAGGGGTTGAAAGTTTGCTAGCTACCAGTTACACCCATTATTTACCTCATGTTATTTTGTTTAAGCTTCTGTGATATATTCTTGTGACATAAATTTGGGTCAATAGCCTTTTCATCACCATTATAACATTACAGGGTTATTAATCTTGTTCCAATGTAGTTTTGATCATCAAATTAAGATAGCTTATTGGTGAAATTATTTAATATTGTTTATATATCTAATATATGTGACAATATAAAATTACACCACTTGATCAAAATGGACAGTAATTAGCAATTTTATTTTGAACAAACCTTTCTTGTTCTTGAAGGCACTATTACATTGATTTATCATATTCATTATATTCTTTAGTTATATGTAATGCATGTTCAACTTATTCCACCCTTGAATTACTAGTTTTATTTTTTAACAAACTTTCATTGTTATATTTATGTTGACATACAATTTTATAATTCAATCACGAATTATTATTAGATGATGACATATTTCCTGAATTATTATTTTGTAAAGTTAATTTCTTTCTCTTTTTTCCTTTTAAACAGGTATATGGATCCTTCTCAATATAATGAGAAGAGTACGAGCCGTGCTACACTTATAAAATAGATGACCCTAATGCATAGTAGAGGAGAGAAGATGAAGTTAAGTTCAATGCTAAAGGTCAGGAAATTAGAGCTGGGTCATCCAAATATAAGAATTACATTGGAATGTTTGCATGCACCAAAGTGCCAATCAATATTGAGCATTGGAAAAAAATTACCAAATGACATTAAAGAGAACATTTGGCAGGATGTATTTATATATATTACTTATCTCTAATTTGTGTTTAAGATATATATAACTATCTTCTTAGAATAATTGTATATAAGTATAATCTATGTGTGTGTTGTCTTTAGACCACCTTTGATGTTGATGTAGGGAAGAGAAAAGAAATCTTAAAGCTTGCCAGAGAACAGTGAAAGGACTTCAAAAATCGGTTAACAAGGGATTACATCATCGTCAAGAGGAAAAACAATGAAAACCCCCTTAAGAAATATCACTTCCAAAATCAACAAGTGTGGAACAATTTTGTAAAGCAATGCCGATCTAAGGATTTTTAAATAAATTTGGCTATCTTATCTTATATTTTTGTAAAATATTTTGAGTAATTTAACCAACTTATCAACTGTTTTTCTGTCAACAGGGTATAAGTGTAGCCAATAGGAAAGACAAGCAAAAAAACAAGTATAAGCATAGGTTGTCTCGTGGAGGATATGTGAAGCTAGAGTAACCTTTGGTGAAAGAAAAGCTTACAAAATAACAAACTTTTAATCAGTCTGATTCACCAATAATTTTCATATCTTGGCATGAATTATGAAAGAGAAAGAGGGTCAACATAAAATGTAAATATACAACCAAAGAGAGCCAAATAATTGCTAAGAAAATTATAAGTAATTTGGAAATGTTAATTGCTTAAGGAATTAAAATTGTAAGTAATTATAAGTGCTAATAAATATTTTTAATTATATGCCACAGCATCTGCTCACATAGCAATTGACCTAAAGAAGGTTTACTCTATCTGAAAAGATGATAGTTATGTGGGGAACTCAAGAGCATCTCGATTGCGCTAGGAGGTTAAAGGAGGAATAGGTCTTAAGGTCTATTTTGGAGGATCATCAAAGCTTCACCAAGGGTTATCATTTTCTATGGAAGATTTTACTATAGATATTACTGCTCAAGTAACACAAAAAGTGAGAGCGAAGACCTAGGCTGTGATAAAAGAACTATTTGATTGGAAAATGGCGGCCTTTCTTTAGAAGATGGGCATACAACCACTCATTGACCTGGAGCCCATAAATGTTGAGGTAGAGATGCACCCTCATCCTCTACCTAGTAATGTAAAAGCTAGCTGCCTGAAAGACATCAGCCTAAAAGGGTATGTAAGGAATCAACATTAACCTGAAGGATAAATTGTCGAAAGCTACATAGTTGAAGAGGTTGTCAAGTTCTGTAGTGAATACTTATCAAATGCAGGAGTTATTGGAGTTTCCAAGTCTTGTCACGAGGGAAGAATGGCAAGTAAAGGTATATTAGGGACCCAAATGGTGAGCATTAGTCATGAAATGTGGGTGCAAGCACACATTTACATCTTACATAATAGTGAAGAAGTGAAGCCTTAATTGGATGAGAATATGACCCTTACAAGAGAACATAATCATGGAAAGAATGAATAGTGGTACAAGCTAAACACAACTGCTCTTTCATAACTTGATTCTAAAATTGAGTTCATTTTCAGTTGGTACAAAAGATTGAACAATGTTTCTGAGACTACAAGATAGTTAGCCTGCAGGCCTCGCATGGAGGTCTTTTATTATTGATGTCTACACAAAGGGACATGATGACAAGAATGCTATGCAAATAGTAGGGTTACTTTGCTGGCTCATTTAATGCATGTCTCTAGTTCCAAATATAAAAAGCTTTGTATATACAAATATGTCATATTACGAGGTCACTGAAGACATATAAAAGCTTCACTACATCAAATTTAGGGTTCTTCTGTTTTGATGTAAATGGATTAAGAATAACAACAATATCCGAGTTAATAAGTTAAGGTTCACATTAGTGGATCTTAATAAGGAGGGTCATAAGAGGCAACAATTCATGATGGCACCTCAAGCAAAACAAGTTTTATGCATCACAGATCCAACTGATAAGAAGTGCTTTGTATTTTTTTAAGGGAAGAGACAAATTGTTGGTGATGGGAATGAAGAAGACATAAGTAATGATATTGAGAAGACCCTCATTTCTCTTCAGAAATACCTCTGGTGAACGATGAAGGAAACTTGGAGGAATTTTAGGTGTGAGATGATCATAGTGAAGGGATATGGGCTAAAGACCCTTGAAGAGAAAAAATTAGGAAAAATTAAAGATAATTGCTTATGTGTTTATTGTATATCTAAGTAACTATATAATTTTTAGTTTAAATGCTCATACTTGATATATTATGTGTTTATTATTATGTAGGCAACTATTTAATTTTTAGTTTAGATATTTATACTTGATTATATGTTTATTGACAAATATTTAATTTTAACATGTTAGTTTTATATAAACTTTGCGGTACTTTGAAGGAAACTAAAGCCCTTACACTCAAGAAGAAATTGATAACAATTCGAGATCAATAGTTGGGATTTCTCTAACTCAATTCGGAAGAATAATGTATAGACTTGTTAATTTGACATATTTTGATTTTAATTAGTTTTGTAATATATAAAATTTTTTATTGATTTAATAAAATGTTTGAAGTTATTGAAGTTGGAATTGTGTTTGGTGGTTGTAGATTTTGGTTTGATGGATGTTTATGGAAAAATGTAAATAATAATAGGTTTTTGTAAAAATATTGCTAATAAAAGATTTAAAAAAAAAGAAATTGATTTTAATATAAAAACTGATGTCTTTAATAATTGAGAAAAGATGTCAATTTTATATAAAAACCGACATCTTTAATGATAAAAAAAATACGTCAATCTTTTATTAAAAAAACTAATATGTAAATTTTTTTTCAAATAAACAGACGTCGACTACATTTTAAGAGTCAATGTTCTTTTTTGTTTTATACATTTGTTAAAAATTCAACATGAATTGTTCTAATTTACAACATCACTCAGATAGTCAATCTCTAAATTGACATTGTGTGACATAACTAACATGTAAATGTATTTTTATATTAAAAATTTACTTAACATTTAATTGAAAATTAATTCCTCAAACTTAGGAATTTCATAACCTAAGATATTAGGTAAGCCATGCAATTTTATTTTATTATTTTATTTGCATTATTTAGCATGGAACTGATTTAAATGTTATTTTCTATGCTATCTTTCATTCTTGATCAATGTACTGTTGCATTGTATCAAGATGGGGGTACTCTTTTGCCGTTGCCACCTTACCTATTTTATTGTATTTCTGAGAAACTTTTGTTCAAGCAAGTAACTAACTCCTGCTTTTTTACAATCTCAATATTGTCAGGCATGCTAATCAGGTATGTTACAAAGAGCTGGGCCAGAAGATTGTTTTGCAATCTTAATTTTGAGAAAAGAGCATGCTCTCTTGGTTTTTGAAATAACATTTTCTTGAATCGATCTGGTTTCTACTAGATATAGCTGATAGTAGGTTAAACATTTGCCTGATATATAGTACAGTTGCATCTGATTTTTCATCTGCCTGAGTAACATTTGAAATGGGGATTCATGTTACATATATCATGTACTTTATGTTTGATTTGGTCTTTTTGTTTTTGTTAGTTTTAAATTATTCATGGATGCATGTTCACCGGAGCATTTTGGTAGACCAATTATAAAGTCAATTGAATTTTCCTCATTGAAATGCTCCGTCTGAAGCTTTAATTGGTGCCATGTTGAATGTTTCACAACTTCAGAAGTCAATAAATCTTGCCTTAGTGTATTTTGTGTTGAATTTTAACCAAAATCTTATTTTTGTGAAATAAGATAATTTCTTATTTTCGTCTTTATCTATTCAAGTTTGTATTCTGATTATATAATGAATCTGATCAAGTTAGATATATCATATTATTTAATATTGGAATCAAGTTATACTTATATTTGGTAAAGATTTTGACTTATAAATGCTTATGTTATACAAGGTTTATTTTGAAGGGGCATGAGAGAGGTTTTTTTTGTAATTGTAATGGAGTTACTTGAAATCCTACAATTAACTCTTACTCTTTTGTATTAATTTTTGAGAATGAAAAACATATACGATATAAGATATTTTTAAGTGTATTTAAGATATAGACATGAGAACTATTATACTATTTGTACTATCCTTTTTTTAATAGATTTGTTTTCTCATTTTCATCTATGAAATAGGTTAAAAATTAAATCACATTAAAATATTTGTGTTTTCTATCTACTTTTTTTTAAAAAAATTTGTATTATGTCAAGCCATTCGCTTACAAAACGTGAGAATTTCCCAACACTTTGGCACATTGAATTTATGATACTCTGGTCCAGCATTACTAAGACAGGCCTTGACATATATAACTTTGATGCAAGTTATATCCTCTAAAGGTAGAACTGTACTGACTTTAAGCATAAATAACATTGATATGACAACATTTGTTGACATTAGTTGATTAGTATTTGCTACATCAATTTGCAATAAAAAAATAACAAAAGTTCAACATTTAACATAGAAGGGAAAAAATAATAACAGTTGCTTACTTGGACTTCGATTCTGAGATATTTTAAAACTCAGAACATGGAACGCTAAAATCTGTAGAGGTTATAGAAATTCATAATCTTCTTATTGTAAAACAAAAAACATGGAACACCAAAATCAAAACATCGAACATATAAGTCACTTTACTGACAGTGTATGCCATCTGCAAGAGAACATGGGAAATTCATGTCGACATTCTCTTGTTGGTTGCAACGTCTTTGCACCACAGCTAACAAAAAAAAAAAGGCATTAATTTTATAGCCAATGAAAGCTATCACTTGAAGATGATAACGTAAACCAGGTTACCATCTCTCGAATTTTCGTATAATACTAATTTTAATTATTCAGAAATAATATATTTTTAATTTTTAATTATATATTTTTCCGTATTCATATTTTAATTTTGAAAAAAAAAATATTATATCGCTATACTCATATTAATATCTGTGTAACATAATTCATATGACGTACACTTTCGTGGTTCAGCTCAAACCTTTTAGGAATTATCATTGCTTTAAGACCCAAAACCATTATATGTGGTACGTAAATGCGTTATATTAGAGACCTACGACAGCAAAGAAATGAATTAAGGTGCTGGAAAATGAAGATTTTTATTAAAAGTAGAACATATCCACTACACATAGAATTGTATTGGCCAATCAAATTCCCTTCTTTCAGTCTAGTTCATTTAAAAAATAAAATATTATAATACATTCCAAATATCAATCATAGTTGTTCATAAAAAACAAACAACTAATTCAGTTCACCAAGAATGAAACATGTACATTCTATATTTCCAATTCAATGCAAAAATGGAAAGCTAGTGCTCCAAGAATCAAATTGTTCATATAAACAAAGCGTCAAATCAGAAGAATGTGAATTGACAAATAAATGGAATCATATGTAGAATATGGATTCATGAATATAAATTACGCATATTCACAATTTCAAGTTTGCAAAACTACAGTAGTGGAAATATTCAAGGAAAGAGTAGTAAGTTTGTTGACTTCAACTTCCAAAAAGACGAAAATTAATATTGTATCACAGGCACAAAATGGTTTTGCATGTCTGCTTGCTATTGTATTCTACAAAAGCAAGCATGAAATTTAGAAAAAATTAATTAACAGAAAAAGAATTAAAATTGTCACTATGTTTAAACATTCAGTTCCTTCCCATCTTTCTATAACTATCACTATAGTTACCATTTGAATCAGAAACATCGCTTTAGCGTAAAATAAAGAATCAAACCTTTCAGCAATATAAATACCCGTTCATTAAAATTAGCATCACACTAGAATATTTAAATCTATTAAGTAGAGAAATTCAGATTTTTTATGCAGGCAAATAAAAAAATGAATAAATTCAAAATACAATCGTTCATTGTTGCTCCATCACGATTGTACAAATAGCCAATCTGTTTTTTTCATTGTAATTCTTCTTATTGACTTTGAAAGTTTTCCAGCAATTAAGAATAACTTAAAAAAAGCAAACTTAAAATTAAGAATAGACTAAACTTAAATCTATTACCATAGGAAGCATATCATAATTCAGACTATTGCAGAAAACAACTCTTCAGTTCTCATTTCACACTACAAAAAAATGTCGAGATTCCAACGGACAAAATCCGTTGGAATTCCGTTGGAATTATAGTCAAATCCGTTGGAATTTGGTACTCCAACGGAAATTTCAACGGATTTATGTCCGTTAGAAAACCTATCGTTGGAATTACAAATTCCCACAGAAATTCCAACGGCTAATTCCAACGGATAAAGATTACAACGGAAATTCCAACGGATTAAATCCGTTGGAATACCAGTTGGGGATAAATCCCACGTGATTATTCGAACGGCAATTCCAACGGAAAATATCCGTTGGAGTTATTT
>JANHAO010010682.1:0-17491 GCA_026873985.1 Saraca asoca
TATTCTAGGGACAATTATCATATTTATTTATATTATGCAGATATAACAAAAATATAATAATTGAATTGCCATTAAAATGTAATATCATGTATGCAAAACAATCATCTTATGATTGGCTTCTAGGGCATACACCAACAATAACCCCATGTGTGGTATGCTTACAACGTATCTTAAGATTCTTTTAACAACAATCAAATGTAACTTTTTAGGATTTGTTTGAAACCTTGTACACATACATACACTAAATATTATATCGAGTTTACTAGCACGAAGATATAGTAAACTACCTATCATGCCTCAATATATAATAATATCAACCTTTTTACCTCCCTCATCAAGATCAAGCTTCGTTGGAGGGCTAATAGGGGTTCCATAGGGCTTTACACTTTCTATATCAAACTTTTAAGTAGCTCCTTTGTATATTTGGTTGGCTTACAAATATACCACCTTTTGTTTGCTTAATTTAGAGAGCTAGGAAGAAGTTTAACTCTCTCATCATGGACATTTTGAACTTTTCTTGCATGATCTTAGCAAAATCCTTGCACACAAACTCACTTGTAGCATAAAAAATAATGTCATCAATATAATAACATTGCCTTTATGCTTTATGAACAAAGTTGTGTTAACTTTGCATCTTAAAAAATAATTATTCATAAGAAAGTTTCTCATATGCTCATACCAAGTTCTAGGAGCTTGTTTGAGGCCATAAAAAAACCTTTTTAAGCTTGTAAACATGACTAGAAAAGTTGTAACTCTCAAAACTCAGAAGTTGTTCAACAGACACTTTTTCCTCAATTAAGCAATGCAAGAAATCACTTTTAATATCCATTTGATAAAGCTTAAAATGCTTCATGCAAGCATATGATAATAATATTATTATTTCTAGCCTAGCTACAGGTGCATATGTTTCATCAAAATTAATGCCTTTCTCTTGGTTGTAACCTTTTGCAACTAATCGACTTTTGTTTCTAACAATGACACCATTTTCATCAAATTTGTTCCTAAAAACCTATTTAGTTTCTATAATTATATTATCACTGGGTTTTGGCAAAATTTTCCAAACTTCATTTCTTTCAAATTGATTTAACTCATCTTGTATAACCAAAATCCAATATTCATCATGTATAGCCATATCAATGTTTTTAGGTTCAATTTGAGAAAGAAAGGATAGATGATCATAGATATTTCTAAAGTGTTATGTGTTACCCTTTATGATATATCACGAATCACTTGGCCAAATAGATGGCTTTCCATGATCTTCCATACTTTTTGTGGTTGTCAAGTCTATTCTTCAGTTGTAATGTCTATGGAAAGAGACTTCTCATCTTCTTTGTCCTATTTGTCTCCTTTTTCCTCTTCATTTCAATCTTGTTGTAGATTTGAAACTCCTTGAGAAAGCCAAGTGTCTACTTGCTCATCATCAACTTTATGCAAATGAGAATTAAATTCATCAAAAGCAATATGAATGGATTCTTCTATTTGTAAAGTTCTCTTATTGTAAACAAAAAAACTTTGATAGTAGAATAATACCCAATAAATGTTTCATCAAATTTGGCATTAAATTTTCCAAGGTTGTCTTTACCATTGTTAAGTATGTAGCACTTGCAACCAAAAATATAAAGATATGATACATTAGGTTTTCTCCCTTTGTATAGTTTATAAGGTGTTTTCTTAAGAATGTGTCTTATTAAGGCTCTATTTATAACATACAAGCGGTATTCACTACATTAGCCCAAAAGAAATTAGGGAAAGAACTATCATTAAGCATGGTTCTTTCTATTTTTTCTAAACACCTATTCTTTCTCTCAATAGTTCCATTTTGTTGGGAGGTTCTAGGGGAAAAGAAGTTATGTTCAATTCCATTCTTAATGCAGTAACAAGTAAAATCATGATTTTGAAACTCTCGATCATGGTCACTTTGAATACTTATAATTGTTGGTCCTTTTTCATTTTGGATGGACTTTGCAAGCTTTTGAAAAGCTTGCAAAGTATCACTCTTTTAACAAGAAGTAATGTCCATATGTACCTTGAGTAGTCATCAATAATTACAAGTATGTAATAATTTCCACCATGACTTTGAATTCTTGATCGAGCAATCAAGTCTATATGAAATAATTGAAGTGGTCTTAATGTAGAAACAAAATTTTTAGATTTAAAAGATGCTTTTAGTTGTTTACCTTTTTGACATGCATCACATAATCTATTTTTGTTGTACTTAAGCTTAGGCAAACTAATAACCAATAATTTTTAGAATGTTTTCTAATAAGGTCCATACTTGCATGAGCAAGTCTTTTATGCCAAAGCCAAGAATCATTATTTACACTAAACAAATACTTAGAATCAATGCCAAGCTCATCATCAATGTCAGTCATAGAAATATTATTATACCTTTTGCCAACCAACTTAATTTGCTTATAATTCATATTCTCACCTATGCAACAAGTGGAATCAAAAGTGACCTTATTTCCCTTATTACAAAATTGGCTAATGATAAAAAAAATTATGTTTGAGCCCCTTAACCAATAAAACATTTTCAATACAAGAATGAGAGCCCTTACTAACCATATCTTTATCTATTGCCTTGCCCTTAGCATTATCTCCAAAGGTGATGTTTCCACTATCAATGGGAGTGAGAAAAATTTTGATTTGTCACCAGTTATGTGCCGTGAGTATCCGCTATCAAGAAATCACATATTGCTCTAGGATCTCACACACACCTACACAAAGGAAATTACTCTTTGGATGTGGGTACCCAAGTAGTCTTAGGTCTCCAAGTTTAGTCCCACTAGATGAAGCCTTTAGCACCTAAACCAATTTCTTTCCAACACTTGCAACATAAGTTTTGCTTTTGTGAGCACAAGAGTGATTCCCATGATCTCTTTGTCCACAATAAAAAAATGTTATGTAAGGTTGGTTTCCCATGGTTTTCCTAACAAAGAGGTTTTTATAAGAATAGTTTTGCATACTTGGTTTATATCTAAGTCTCTCTTTATTGAAACCACACATTTGGCTTCCAAGTAATGCATCATTTTTTTTCTTATTGTTTGTGAAATTTTCAAGCATTTTTTTTCAAATAATCAATTTTTATTTGAGAATTCACAAATAGCATATATTTGTGATGATAACTCAAGGTTTTCAACCTCTTTCAATAAATTGTTATTTCTTTTTACAAATTTTCAATGTCATCTTCCAAGGAAGCAATGATTTTCTTTGAAAGGTTAACATTCATTTTAGCCTTAACTAAATCATCAAACAATGCTCTATATAAATTATCAATGTTATTAAGAGATTGGATAGAATTATCATTATATGCCTTAACATCACTGTCTTCCATAGCCCTAAGACAAAGTAATGCCTTTTTATTTTTCTTATCATCACAAGTGAAATTTGCATCTTTATCACCTTATGTGGTAAGATGTGCCTTTTTGCTCAGTTGCTTGTTTTTCTTCATTTCATTCTCCAATTGTTTCTTGAGGTACATGGAACAATCATATTTGATGTGTCCAAATGTCTTACACTCATTACAAATAGGGCTATATTAATTCCTTTGCTTACATCTATTCACATTTCTTCTAGGGAGAGGAGGTTTCCTACTTCCACCAACTTTATGAAATTTTAAGAGCCTTTGGTACCTTTTTGTGAGAAGAGCCAAATCATCTTTTATTAAGGTGTCATTAAGATTATCCAAACTTTTCAATTTGTTATCATCCTCTTTATATGTTACAACGACTTTAAGGGTAGATTTTTCCTTCTTCTATCATTATCATTTGACTTTGAATACCTCATAGGTTCCATCTCATGCTTTTCCAAGTTACAAACAACTCTTGAAAAGTAGGCATGCCTTTCTTCATTGACTTCTTTATAGCCATAATCTTCAGTTGCCATTCAATGGTCAACGAGTGATAAACTTTGTGGACCAAATTAGCATTTTTGAATTTCCTACCAAGAATGCTCAAATGACTAACAATTGTAGTGAACCTTTGCACCATATCCTTGATTGATTCACTATCATTCATCTTGAAAAGTTCATGTTAAGATAGAAGTGTGTTATGTGTACTATTTTAGGAGCATCCCACATGCCTTTAGTAGTGGTACAATTGAATAATCTTTTGTACTAATAGGTTGTAATGAATTGGACATAATCCATTTTACTTTAGAAGTGAGAAGGTGCCTTTTCTTTTCATCCTCACTCCAATTACTTTTAGGTTTCAAAATGATTAGACTATTTTCAAGTTTAGTCAAAAGATTATATACATTTTTTCCTATTTATCAAATGTCAATATTAGTGGCCTCAATATAGTGTTGTTCGTTGAGCTAGGGGTTTGTTCATTGGGGGACACTTGGGGTAAATTGCTAAAATTATTCAAATCTATTAGATTCTCTTCAGAGGGTTACACTTTAACAACAAGAGCCAAGTTTTGACGCCAATTGTAGCCAAGGATTCCATTAGGATGGGTGAATTGATATTAAGATTTTACAATTTTTCAAGACATTTTTCAAAACCTCTTTTTAAATTTCATAATATTTCAATAATCATAAAATAAATGATCAACAATTTCACAAACCAGTCCTAGCAATCTAAAATTCATCTATTTAACTACTTAACATCAACTTAAATAATAATGAATATCAAGAATGTAAAGTGTAGAAAATAAATTGCAAAAAAAAAAAAAAAGTAAGGATAAATAAAATGCATATTTTAGGTGGTTTGAGGTAGCAACCGCATCCTTCTTAGGTTGAGTGGTTTCTGGATTTACAGCCTTTCTTGTCTGGGGCCTAATTTTTCTTTTTCTTTTTCTTCTTCTCTTTTGTAGATGTCTCAGCCCTCTAAACATCACCACTACCTAATAGTCAGCGAGGATACTAAGTCTGAGGTGAGTGAGGAAGCACTTCATGCAGGAGATGTGACCTCCCAAAGTGGTGAGGTCGCTAGCGGGTTCATAGCTTGTGTTGGGCCAGCGGGGTCCGGAACCGCTTCTTCTTTCAAGCATTTTTCCTCTAGCATTAGACCCAAGGAAATGAGGGGGATCACGGAGGCATATTTCTTCCCAAAGGGTTGCTGCGTGATAGTGTCATCTCACGAGGATCATGCTACACATCTTCCACCGAGGTTCGTGGCCATTAGTGTTCATCACCTTAACGCGGGTTTTCGGTTCCTAGTCTGGCTGTTTATAATTGATTTTCTAAATGGACCGGGACTTGCGGTAGCCTAGTTGACCCCCAATGCATATTCTTCTTTAATCTCCCTCATGTTAATTCATCTCCAAAATGGCCTCCGTCACCCTAGCGCGAGGGCTCTATGCTTTCTTTTCCACATTAAGGGCTTTGGGCGGTAGGAAGGTTACTACTACTTGTCACCTTGTTCTTCGAGGTATAAGAAGGCACTGCCCTACAGGGATGCTCAAGGGAAGTCTAACGCGGGTCCTTATAAAACCTGTTGGTTCTATGTGTCTTGCTCATCGTTGTGTTGTCTTCAGAATTTTTCATTTGTAGGGAATCCAGGTGAGCGAGTTAGAAGGGAAACTAATCATTTTATTTTGTTTGTTTTTCATTCATCATCATTTTTCTTATCTAACATTTCACCATGTTTTTTGCAGATGGAATTTGAAGGGAGAGGTCAGAGCTAAGTACTGAGGAAGTCAAGGTGCTAGATTAAAATTCAGTCTCCGATGATCCCCCGAATAGTTCAAAGTTCAATGAGGACCTTTTATGAGCTTACAAGCTTTCTCCTGCTCTCGATTCCAAGCTCATTGATAGCTCATGTGATATTAGATTTCGTGGCTCGAGAGAGGTTCCTCTAGCAGACTTTAGCAAGGGAGCAGATAGGAATTGAATCAATCTAGTCGAGCCTCCTCCAAGGCCTAAGCGGGTCGCAGTTTCCTCCACTCACGTCGATCGTCCTATCTCCTCCTCAGCCCCCTAGAAGTTTGCCTAGACCAGTCTTTCCCCTATTCCAGCTTCGACCTAGGTTAGCTTTCCTTTTAGTTTGTCAATTGCAGAGGAGACTTTGTTCCCCCAGCCTCCACCTTGCAACACAGTCCTGCTAAAGTTAAGAGAGAAGCGATGAGGTCATCGGGTCACAGAGATGAGGTTCTTGGCCAGCCTTGTTTGAAGAGGTGGGAGGTTAGTAGAGGGAAGGAGCTCGCCTCTGGTCCATTGACACAACTTGTGGGTGCACCGGAGCATCCATCCATGGGATTAGGGCCAAATCTTTAGCACTTTATAACATTATTCACCAAATTTTGGGGTCCAATGTCACATCCTTGGAGGGCAATAGAGTGCGGGGCAGTGTTCTAATGGAGGAGTTGGCCAGTCATTGTTTATTGGTCAGTAACATTCTTTCTTTTTTCTTTTCTCTTTTTGGCTTCATGTTTTGGCCTTTTTTCTCTCTCTTTACTTTCCTCCCTTTTTTTATTATTACTATTTATTTTTTTAGGGGGCATTAGAGGCCATCAAGCAAAGGAACAAGTGCTTAAACTCAGAGGAGGAAGGATGTCGACTCAAAGCTGACCTTGCTGCTACCACTAATGAAGTGGTGGAACTGAAGAAGAAGTTAAGGCACGCTGAAGGCCAACTAGAGAGGGCCTACACCGTAGCGAAAAGGGGCAAGGAGTCCTTTACCCGCGAGGTAGCTAATTTTGCTTCAAGACTGCATAGGGCCCATGACGAGCTACAGAAAAGTAGGGAGGATATACTATCTCTTACACAAGAGGCTGGGGGCTTCCAGAGGCAACTCAAAATCACTCGCAAGGAAGTAGACCACGCTATTAAAAGAGTGCAATGAACTGAAGAGAGGGCCACGTGTGTTAAAGAAGAGGCCACCAAGGTGAGGGAGGAGACCTCTGCTCTAGTTGAAGAAGCTCAGGTAGCTGCTGTGGTCCACACCACCGACAACTTCATGTATACTTTGTGGCTGAACCACTTAGGCTTGGACTTCTCCTTCTTCGACAAAGAGATCACAGACATTATCCAGGGCTTCATCGAGGGTGCAAGGGCAGCTCCTTCTCCTTGTGTCGAGGCTGCAGATGCCGCGGATGGTCCTCTTAACAAGAGTACAATGCTGGTTGAGGTTACCTCGTTAGAGGTAGGAGCGGCTGGGGATAAGCCTGATGGAAAGACAACAGAGAACCTGCCCATGACAACCCCTATAGACTCTCAGGATCCTCTTGTTTTAGAGGCCTCTCCTAACATTGTGCCTTGATGATTTCGTTGTTTTTGTGTTACTCTTGTATTTCTATAGTTTGTATTTGAGACATTTTATTCTGACTTCAAGTCTTGATTAATCTTGCTTTTTCCTTTTTACGTTCTATATATTTTTTGACAAGTTATATCGGGTTGTTTGGAATAGGATCTGAGCTCCCTTTTTCTTGTGATGTGGCTAACAGGCTTGCCTTTAAAAAATGTCATCGCTTCCAAGAATTTAAATAAATGATGTATTGTCGGTATGCTAAGCTAAAAGGAAATTTACTTAATTTGTAATTTATAAATACCATTACAAGTTAACAGCACCGGATTTACTCTATTGATAATAAGGCCAAATATGCTTAACATTCCAAGCCCGAGGGAGTTCTGTTCCTTCAAGGAAATATCCTTTGGCTTTTAACCTTTCTTTTACGACATATAGCCCTTCCCAATTTGGTCCTAGAGTTCCTTCCCTGGGGTCATGGCTTCCCAGTTGGATGAGGCATAAGACGAGATCACCCGATTTAAAGCTTCAAGCTTGTACTCTCCTATTATAATACTGAGCTACCCTCCGCTGGTAGGTCGTGATCCTTAGACACGCTTCATCTTTATTTTCTTTGACAAGGTTGAGTCTTGCAGCGAGTAGTTAGTTATTTTCTTCCATGTTGAAGGTGGCTCTTCGGTGTGAGGTTACCTCGAACTCTACTGGCAACATAGCTTTAGTTCCATAGACCATCAAAAAAGGGGTTTCCCCCATGAAGCCGCAAGCTATGGTGCGATAAGCCTATAACACCTTGGGTAGTTCATCTACCCAGACCCCCTTCCTTACTTCTAGTTTCTTCTTTAGAATTTGCTTGATGATTTTATTTATTACCTCTACTTGCCCATTGGTCTAAGGGTGGTCCACCGATAAGAAACTCTTCAGAATCCTAAGGTCGTCGCATAACTGAGTAAACTGTTCACTAGTAAATTGTGTCCCATTATCAGACACTATTTGCTGGGGGACACCAAATCAGCAAATGATGTTGTTCTAAACAAATTTCTAAATTTGAGAAGAAGAAATCTGGGCTAACTCTTTCACTTTTGCCCATTTGGTGAAGTTGTCCACCGCCACTATAGTGTACTTACAATTTTCACGACCTATGGGAAGAGGTCCTATCAAATCAATCCCCCACATTGTGAAAGGTCAAGGGCTAATCATTTTCTAAAGGCATGTTGGAGGAGCTCGGGGGACATTGGTGAATCTTTGGCACTTATCGCATCTCTTGACGAGGTCAATAGTGTCCCGTTTCACGGTTGGCCAGAAGAAACCCTGATGGAGGACCTTTTGAGCTAGTGATAGCCCCCCAACGTGATTTCCATAGTGTTCGGTGTGTATTTCTTTTAAGATGAGATCGCACTTGGGGCCATTGATACATCAAAGAAGCGGGGCCGAGAGACCCTTTCTGGTGCAGTATCTCACAGCTCAAAATTGTATGCGACGTGCTTCCAACTTGTTTTCGGTGAGCTTGCCATTTCGTAGGTACTCCAAAATAGGGCTCATCCATGAGGTATGCACCACAGCCATCATCATCACAGCATTTTTCTGCTTGATGCTAGGGGATAGGAGAACTTCTACAGGTATCACGCTAGTGAATTTCGCTTCCTTGGCCACAGCTAAATGGGCCAGTGCATCCACATGTGCGTTCTGAGCCCAGGGGACTTGGCTGATTTCATATCTTTGAAATGCATAGAGTAGCTCTTGGGCCATTTGTAGATACATAGCCATCTTTGCCCTTTTTGCCTGATACTCCCCTTTTATGTGGTAAACGATCAGTTGGGAGTCGCTAAAGATCTTTAAATTTTCAACTCGTATCTCTTTCGCGAGGTGAAGTCCAGCCAGAAGTGCTTCATATTTAGCTTCATTATTGGTGGCTTGACATTTGAATCTTAAGGCACAATGGACTTTATGCCTTTGAGACTGAGCAATAAGACCCCCGTTCCTGCCTTATGGTCGAACAATAACCCATCTATGTAAAGTTCCTACCATGGCCCTTATGAGGTTTCTGCCTCCTTCTCCATGGATCTAGTGAACTCAGTTATGAAGTTAGCCAGGGCTTGTCCCTTGATTGTCATTCTTGGTTTATAGTGGATGTCAAATTAGGCAAGCTCAACCACCTACTTAAGTAGTCGACCTGAAGCATCCACCCTCTAGAGGGTCTGTCTCAATGGGTACCAAGTCGGGACCTCAATGGAATGAGCTTGGAAGTAAGGTCACAGCTTCCTTGATACGATGACAAGGTAATAAATGAGTTTCTCGATGGGAGTATAAATTTCTTTAGCATATACCAACCTTTTGCTCACATAGTAAATCGGGAGTTGTATCCCATTTTCTTCGCGGATAAGGGCTACGTTGATGGCATGTTGTGATACCCATAGATAAAGGATGAGAATATCGCCTTCCCGTGGTTTGGAGAGAAGAGGGGCCCGACCCATATATTCTTTCAACGATACGAAAATGACTTTGCACTCCTCTGTCTATTCAAAATGCTTCACCTTTTTTAAGGCTTCAAAGAATGGTAAGTATTGATCTATCGCTTTGGACATGTACCTATTTAGTACTACGATCTGGCCAGTTAGGCTCTAGATGTCCTTGACTCCACTCGGTGACCTCATATCGATGAGTGCCTTGATTTTCTTGGGATTTGCCTCTTTGCCTCTGTCATTTACCATGAATCCTAAGAATTTTCCCAAGGCCACTCCAAATGCGCACTTAAGCGGGTTTAATTTCATTTGATATTTTCTCAAGATCCAAAACATCTTGTCCAGGTCATTCATGTGATCTTAGACTTGCCTGGACTTAACGAGCATATCATCCACATAAACTTCCATGGTTCTCTCGATTTAATCTTTAAACATTATGTTGACCAGCCGTTGGTAGTTCGCCTAGGCATTCTTGAGCCTGAAGGGCATGACTTTATAGCAATACAACCCCTATCTTTGATAAATGATGTGTGCTCCTCGTCTTGTGGCTCCATGGGTATCTGATTATACCTGGAGTAAGCATCTATGAAGCTGTAGAGCCGATGCTCGACCGTTGCATTAACAGCTGGTTGATCCTTGGTAAAGGGAAACTATCTTTTAGACAGGCTTTGTTGAGGTCTGTGAAGTCAATGCATATTTTCTATCTTCCATCCTTCTTCATAATTAGGATAGGTTTGGCTATCCAGACTGAGTAGTGAGCTTCCTCGATGAATTTATTCGTCAAGAGCTTATCTACTTCCTCCTTTAGGGTGTGTGAGGGTTTCGCAGTTAGAGGCTTTATATTTTTCCTGACTGGCTGGTGATGAGGGTTGAAGTTCAGCTTATGCGATGCAATTTTGGGATCAATTCCCACCATATCTCCATGATTCCAGGCAAAGACATCTAAATTCACTCTGATGAAATTTGTCAACTGACTCTTCATATCGAGAAGTAAGCTTTTCCCAAGCTTGAGGTGTCATTGGTCATCTGTCTCGCTGACCTTGACCTCTTCAAGCTCTTCAACTACCCTGATTTCCCTTTTCGTATCCTAGCCGTGTGGGTTGAGGCTATAACTAGTCTCGATCGAGTTCAAAGCTTGAGGCTCCTTATCGAAAGCCATGCCCTCTTTCTTTCCTTTCTCCCCAATCTTGACGACATTTTTGTAGCATCGTTGGGCCGTGAATTACTCGCTTCACATGTATCTGACCCTGTTTGTCATCAGGAACTAGATTGTCAGAGTCCTCGTGGACATGAACAGGTCCATATCGTTCATTGCTGGTCATCCTAGAACTATGTTATAGGCCGAGGGGCAATCCACAACTAAGAAATCGATCAAAATGGTGGACTGACAATCCCTATCTTCCAGAGTGATGGGGAGCCTAACTCGCCCCACAGGGAATATTGCATTGCCGGTGAAGCCGAAGAGGGGGTGGGGTGGAGATTCGAGGTCGTTCTGGGTTAGCTCCATTTGATGGAAGCACTTCTTGTACATGACATTGACCAAACTATCGGTATCTAACATAATCCTCTATACTTTGACGTTGTCAGCCTTAGCCCTGATAACAACGACATCATTACGTAGGGACTGGATCCCCTATTCATCATCATTTACAAAAGTGATACATCTGGAGACCGTTCTTGCTTTCTTAATGGGCCTGTTAGGCTCATTGCCTATAGATAAGACATAGCTCGCATTCTACACATACCACTCCCATAAGCTGCATGAGGCCCCTACGATGTGTAGCCCCCCATGGATTATATAGATGGTTCTAACCACCACTGTTTGCTCTTGTTCGACCTTGGGAGGGGGTTGCACCGTGCATTGAGAAGATAGATGATTTGCAGGTCGTACCATATAATCTCGTAGGTAGCCTCTTTGAATAAGATCCTCAATTGCATCCTTAAGAGACTTACACTCGGAGGTTGTATGCCTGATATCATTGTGATAGTCACAAAACTTGTTCGGATCCCGATGCTTCAGGGGAGTCAGTAACGGCTTTGCTCGCCCAAAATCTTCCCCGTGCTTTTTTGTGATTTATATCCTTTCCAGGGTGTCATTCAGGACGTTATAGTTGCTATAGTGACCTTGGGGTTCAGATTGCTTTATCTTGGATCTCTTTGCAGGCTACGTTCTCATGTTGTTGACTTAATTCGCTCCATCTTTGTTGTGGCCACTTCCTTTTCCACCCTTTCTAGGGATGAAAACACTAATCTTGGCCTTCCGGCCAAATCTTTTTGAGCTGAAAGTTTCCTCCCACCGGATCTCCTTTGCAGCTCGCTCATAGAAATCTCTTAAGTTCTTTACCAGAGACTTGTATATGCTCTCATACAACTTCCCATCTCTATGTAATCCTGCCAAGATCACTGTCAAGATACTCTCATCAGAAGGGCTTTCTACATTATTGACCTCATATCAAAATTAGGTAATATATTCCTTCAACGACTTATTCTTTCTTTGGAAGATCATCGCTAGGTGACAGGATGGCGTAAGTTGCTTCTTTAGAGCCCCATACTGGTCTATAAACATGTTCTGCTATTCTTCCCAATTATTGATGCTACAAGTTGAAAGGCTCTTGAACCAGGCCCGCGGCACATCCTCAAGAGTGGCTGGGAAGACCTGACATTTAACCAGGGGATTACTAGTGTGAAGGTCCATTTGGATGTCGAAAGCATCTAGATGGTCATAGGGGTCACTTCTTCCATCGTATGGTGAGATTGATGGCACCTTGAAACGTTAGGGAAGAGGTTTTGTTTTGATCTCCTTGGACAATGGGGTTCTTCCTTCATAGTGACCCGACTGGTCCTAAGTTAAGGGACTCTTCTTCAGTTTTCGTACCCTCTGTATCAGCTTCTCAATCATTTGACCTTGGACCTTGGACCGCTGGCTTTTGCCATCCCTTCGAGCCTTCTACGTAATGCAAGCTCTCAGCTTACTGGCTTCCTTATTCTTTTCGAATTTGTCATCTTCCCACTTTTGGTTGCGGACTAGAGGAAAGATCTGAGTTAGCCATCTAAGCTTTTTCTTCGGTTAGCTACTGCCTCAGTGTCAACACCTTCACTTGTGGCTGTTGGGCTGCTTTAGTGATAGGGGTGCCTCCGTCGTACTCTTCGGCCCTCTAAATGCATGCTTGGATCAGTGTTTCAACTACGTCGATGAGCCTTTTTTCCGTACTCTCAAGCACCTCTTAGCATTGGTTCGCACATCGTCCGCATTTAGGAGGGCTGATGAGGTACTTGCCAAGATCGAATATTCTTCCTCAGGTACATTTCATCGTCCTTTATCATGACCACCTGGTGGATTGGCAGCACTTGAACTCCTGGTTGCTCTCCCTCTTGCCATTGTGAAAGATACGCAAACAATCTGGTCCCACCAGGCGTGCCAAATGTTGATGGTCAATTTTGGTAATTGGTCAACCAGAGGGCGGGTTCAAGGAACCAGACCGCTAGTCTACTACCTGATGTATGATAACTTGAAGAGAGATTCAAGGGGAGTGAAGAGAAAACAAGGGGGAATTTTATTGTGGTTCAGCCAAAGTTTGTTTGACCCATATGTCTACGGTGAGTGTGATTCTCTTTTCTCAATACTTTTGATTACACTCGTGAATACAAGAGGAAATCTTAGCAGAGCTTCTGCGTCACTCTCTTTTTTTTCTCTTTCCTTTTTTTTTGGTCTTTTTTTTTCTTTTGTGACTATCTCGTCCTATTTATATATGTGGGAGGGTTAGAAATTATAATTTATTTATATAGGACTATAATTACATTTGTACTAAGCATTAAATGCTAAATGGAAAGCAATAAATGCTGGGTAAATTTTTGTTGGGCTTTTAGGGGCTACTTTGCTGGCTAGTAGAGCACCTAGGCCGCATCTGTCAGATGCTTGACTATTTCCCTTGGTGAAGAGAAGAGCTCGCCATCGACCTCATTGGCTGGGGCTCATGATCATGCATCCTACAATCTGTCACAAGGTCTCCAACGACTTTGCCATAGCTTGGGCCGTGCCTTTCTGTCTCTGGCTCCTAGCCTTTTGGGCCTCCGCTAGCCTTCTTGGCTTGATCTGGAGAACCCCCATGATAGCATTATATTATAGTGATAAAGGTTTTAAATACTTTGGTGCCTTGCCTTTGCAAATCTAGTTCAATTGATATCAATGTGATATTTGACTTGCACTGCATGTGCCATAGTTTTCCAGTTAAGTGCTTATGTCTACTTACTTAAATTACACTAGAAAAAGTGATTTTATATTGGTTTAATAGTAGCACTCATTGCTTTCTGGTGTACATACTAGTTTTATTCTTGTTGGATTTCATAGAAAAATTTCATTTATTAGGAATAGATTGTGTTGTCTATACATTGTACTAATTTTTCAAATTTATGCTAGAAAATTTTCTCATTTGAAAAAGTTTGAAAAAAGATTGAAGTGTACAAGTTGCTCTTTCCTCCTTAACACATTATTGTACTACAAATTCCATAGAAAACTAATATTGCATGATTGCTTTTTTACTTTTGCCATATCATGCTAACCTGACAAAGTAATATTTTAGCTGTAAATAATTTAAAAGAGTAACATAATGAGTTGGCCAATAGTATATTGATGATGATAACTCATATGATTTCAAAATTCAAATTGAAAGTGCAAGCAACTCCAATTCTAAGGCATTTGATCATTGGTGACAACACATTGGACTTATTGAAGGAGCAAGCTACTTAACTTGGAGCTTAAGTTGATGAAGATGCTTTTTGGTGCCAAGCTCTTATATAAAAGGAGAGATGGACTTTACTTCGACATAAGCAAATCTTCTTCCCTCTTTAAGAAAGCTTCTCTCATTCTTTTTTAAGTCTTCTTGTTAGATCTTCATTGGCAAAGCTACTCTTGTGTGAGTTTGAAAATATTATAGTCTTTTTGAGATAAATTCTTTTTAATTCTGGAGTATTGTATAAGGTTTACTAGCTAGGAGTTAAGTGTGAATCAAACACTTGTAAGAAACCTTGTATCTAGGAATTATGCCTTAGAGTGAGGCTTGAAAAATCCTCAAGGTATGAGGTGGGATTGCTTGAATCCTTGAAAGGTCAAGATTGTAAAGGGATATCTAAGGAAAAAGTGCTAGTGGATAACCCTCAAAGTGTCAATTGCCTTTGAAAATAGGAGTAAACCCAAAGGAATGATTATCCCTTTAGACAATTGAAACTTTATACATCGATGCTATCATTCTCTTTTGTTACTCTTTTAATTTTCATATAATTTAATTTGTTTATCTTTACATGTTGTTAACTTGATCTTTCATACGCTTATCAATTGCTTTTTACAAAGGGGAAAGTTTTTTAAATATAATCTTGTGGTTTAAATATTAATTCACCCTTTCTTGGTGTGTTTATCTTATTAATTACCCTTTTTCTTCTTTGTCTGAGCCCATGAAGCTACGAAGTTCAAATCTAAGGATGCAACTACATATTCCTATTTTAGTTAGCTTCTTCAAAATCGGTTTGTTGTAAGTTTCTCTTTCTCAGACATACAGAAAGAAAGAGTGAAAATTGAGAAATTTGTAAGAATAAAAACTACATTCCTATAAGTTCAAGGGGCATAAATGATATATGGAACAAAATTAATGTTTTTAGACAAGAATATCAAAGTTAGTTAGTACTTGTCATATTTTGTTAGATGAAAATTGAAATATATGTTGACATTAAATTTAGACATTGGCATCATATGAATAGTTGATATGTTATAAATTTAATATATGCATGTGTCTTATCTAATGGTTGAGTTGTCCTACTTATTTTTTGTTTAGTATTTTGGATTTTAGACTCATTTGAAATTAAATTTTAGCTTTGACCCCATCAAGTTTTATGGAGTTAGACTTATTCAAAAGTAAAGCTTGGTGTTAGGAAAAGTTTTGGCTTTTTACCATGCATAATGCAAATAGGAATAGTATTTTCCTTCGTAATGTCAAAATAAAAGAATTTTCCTAAATAATGTTACCGCTTATGTAGGGAAAGGAGGATTGGGCAAAACATTGCTAGTTTACAAAGAGGTAAATGTTGCATATGGCAACGTTGTTCTCTGCAACTTGACATGGCATAGGGTAATGTTAGTAGAGGCAACATTTATCCCTTGGGCTGCATTTTCTTAGTTGATGTTACCCTGCTAAGCAGTATTGTAGGCTGCAGTCTAATAGCCATGGCTAGCCAGGGCATATTGTTGCCATTGCTATTGTGAAGGGTGAGCCATGCATGCTTGCATGCATGTAGTGTGCCCGTTTCCCATGCTTTGCCCTTTCAAGTCCTTTCAATTGAATCTTTTTTTATTCAAAGTTTCCTTCTTTCTATCTCAATTATGCCTACTCTATCAAACTCTCCACTTTAAATTTCTTCATGCCTAACTACTCTCTTCTTCACCTTCTCTTATGAAAATCTTCTTATTCATTTCTTCTTCACATTTTTTCATTTTAAACCATCATCTCCTGAAGCTTTTTTTTCCTTCCATTTATTTCTCCCACACAGCTCTCTTGAGGTAAGTTCTATGTTTTTATTTTTTATTACTAAATAGAAAAATGAGTTACACTCTATTTTTTGTATTTGTATTGTTTTTTATGTAAATTATTTGAATATATTTTTTTGTAGTTAAAATTTATTTTGCATGATTATTGAAATGTTATTTTGAATAATTATCATGTATTATTTTGTATATATTTTACTAATATAAAGAAATTAATTATCTAAATTGGACATAATGATAATGTTATATCATTTAATTTTTCTTTTATTAGTAGTGACAGAAGATTTAGTAATTGATAGTTTTAAAATCATTATGTTAGTATCAAATATTGTTTAAAATGTTACTTTGTGTAGGATGTGTCAGGTAAGAGAATAAAATAGGAATTTGAAATAGATATAATGTGAAAAAAATAAATAAATGAAATAAAATAATTACTTAGTTGACTAGTTAATATTATTAAAATTTATTATGTTAGTCCTTAATATTTATAAGAAAGTTATTTTTTGTAGATATAATTAGTAACTAAGTAGTAAAACTTATTTTATCTATATTATTAGAATTGTAGGATTTAAATTTTGAGTAAAATACTTTGCCTTTGCCTCAGTTTTATAGAAAATACATGGATCTCTCTTGCATTTTCAAAACCTACATAGATCTCCCTATGCTTTAAAAAGGTGCTACAAATAACCATTTTTTAAATTAACAATAGCATATTTGATTATTTGGCTGTGAGGATCCCAGATACAGATATGATGTAATTTGTATCTTACCCTTATTCCTTTAGGGGAATTTTATATACACTTTTGATTATTAAGAATTCTTTTTGAATTTAACAAGAACATAATAAATTGCTTTGTATCAAGAAGCACAACAAAAATTATGTAGTAAATATGTAGAATGATAATTGTGCAAAATTTAGAAATGTTGGAGCAGAAAAATAGAGATTCAAGACACTAGATTTTTTTAAGTGGTTCAACTTGAATTAAAAATCATAATTCAAGTTTACTCCACTAGATAATCTTTAACCAAATTACCAGTTTTATTATCAAAATATCAAGATTACAATAGGCTCTTGAACTACCAGTTTCACACAATAATTACAATAGGGATCTTGCTAACCTAAAACAACCGCAAGATTTTCTACAAGCTCTTACTAACCTAAACAAGATTCCTATCAACCTAGAAATCTCAAAAGAAAAATTACAGTAAGAGATCAGAGATACAATACTAGAAATTGAGATGAAAATCTCAATTATCCTAGATGAATTCTTCACCTGATTTGATTCAAGATCAATTAGATTAAGAAATATAGTG
>JANHAO010010683.1:0-17493 GCA_026873985.1 Saraca asoca
TAATTACAACTTTTCCCCAACCCTTTCTTCTCCGCTAAGCATTTTTCCTTTATATAAATGATGTTATTTTAAAACTATTTAGGTGAATAATACGTTTTTGTGGAAAACTTTATTATTAATAATTTTTTTTATTTTTTAAATTTTTTTTAGAATTGTTGGTGCTACCAAGATTTTTTTGATAAATTTTCTTCCAATTTTTTTGTTTTTTCATTTTTTTTCTTATTTTCTATAAAAAAAGAAAAATATAAAAATGGATATTTTATTTTTAAAGAATAAAAAAATAGAAAATAAATTTTTTGAGACAACGGTTGCTGAATTTTCTCTAATTGTTTTAAAAAATAAAAAAATAAAATTATGAAAAAAATAAAAAATTATTCCAAAAAAATTTAAAAAATTGAAAATTTTGATTTATATTTTTTATTTTACTTTTTTAAATAATAAAAAATTACTTCTTTAAAAAAAATTGAATATTTAAATTTTTTATGCATGATAAAAATTTTTTGAAATAATTTTTTTATTTTTTTTAAAAAATAAGAAAAAAGAAAAAAAATTAACTGAGTGAAACGTTGTTCCAACAAATTTGTTTTTTATTTTTTTTATTTATATTTTTTTTCTATTTTTTAAATATAAAATATTTAATTTTGGAAAAACTATTTTTTATTTTTTATTTTTATTTTTATTTTTTCACAAAAAAATAAGAAAAACAGAAATGAAAAAAAAAGAAAAAAATGAGCCAGGTTTTCTACGCGGAAAAAAAATTACGAGCCCCACTGCACTATTTTCTGCTTGTTTTTCGCGGATACTGTTTTTCACGCTGCTACAAATCACTAGAATTCACTGTTTTCCTTACTTGTTTTCCGCGGAAAGCCCTTTTCCGCCCATTTTCCCTGCTACCAATCAGGGCATAAAGTTGTGGATGTATCTTTATTTGACAAATTACAATTAAAGATAATTTTTTAAAAAATATAAGTTATAGATGATTCCTCTGTTTGGGTATAGATATATGGACTAATCCACAAATTAGATTCCATCATTTGTACACATGGAGACAAATCTCTTAATAATTTTCTTTTGATGATTACAAATTTTTTTGAATGATATTTCAAATAATATGATGATGACAAGCCTTATCAAAGGACTTGTATGAAGATTGAAAGTCTTAGTAGTATCTTAGGTTTAGTCTAATTTTTGTAAAATAAAATTAGAAGTCTTGAAACTCAAAATAAGGTTTAAAGATATTTGGTTTTGTGAAAATGTTATCGAAGAATGCATTACTTTGAAAAACCCCTTAAGAAAACACATTTTAATCAACAAAAAGATTGGATTTTGATAAACTTTTATTAAAATTATAACCAATAAAACAATATAAATAGATATAAAAATTGTATGGAATAATATTAAAAAATTAGGTATATGAACAGTTACCTGTGTTTCCTGATTGTTCTATGATAATAATAATTGATCATTTTTCTTAACTTTGAATTGATCACGATTACACGTACATATCACATTCATAAAAGCTACTCATCCTTTCAAATCCTCGCTATTACAACAAAAATTAGGGAGAGAGAGAGAGAGAGAGAGATTGCAGATAGATAGGAAGTATGAAATAGCTTAAGATTTTAAAAGTAGGGACCTGTTAAATGGAATTTAACTTAGGTAGTGATTTGACTCATCATCGGAAAACACCCAATAAATTATTTGGGCTTAAGTGCCACAAGAAAGCTCAACCTTATTATTACATATGGTCTACTATACTTTAACATTCTTAATAATTTCTGAATTATTAGGTCCATAACTGGAAAAAATTCTAACAATCTCTTACTTGAACTACATATTTCAGAAATCGTGATTAAGGCACTATTATACTCATAGGTTTCAATTGAGATTATAAGTATCAAATAGTGCAAAACATTATATCTAATAGGGATATTAACACCATACACATTGCACACTTATATCTCGCTGACCAAAATTTAACGTAAGATATGCATAATAGGATTTATATAACTGTAAATATGAAAAAGACTTAGCCAAACTCATTAATTAAATGATTATGATATATTCTAATTGTTAAACCTTTGGTTAGTGGATCCGTAGTGGAAACATGCTCAATATGAGTAACATGCTTTCGTATCTTCTCTTTTACAATTGGTACTTAACATTAAAATTTTTATATGAGCATAATTTTTATTATTTAGAGAGAAGTTGACAGGAGTAGCATTGTCGAAGTAAATGGTTAAGGGCTTTGAGATGCTTCCAATAATATTAAAATCAACAATGAAATTCCTTAACCATATAGCTTCATAGGATAGCTTTATAACATGTGACATACTTTGTTTCTGTAGTGGATGTTGCTGTAAGTAATTGGTTAGCACTTTTCCATGACACAGCTTCTTCTGGCATCATAAATATGTATCCAGTTATTGGTTTATGATGGACAACCAGCAAAATCTGAGTCTGAACAACTTGTAACTATGAGATCTCTCAATTTCTTGTAGGCCAGTATGTAATCTTTTATACCTTGTAGTTTATACCTTGTAGGGACGTCATTACTTTTTTAACAGTAGTCCAATGTCTCGGACCAAGATCATTCAAGTATTTTTTCTAGTACACCAACAACAAAACCTATAGCCGGACATGTACACATCTAAGCATATATCATCAGGCTACCTACAAGATGAATGCATTATTCATCTTTTCTCTTTTTTCATCATTTTAATGACATTGGGCTTTTGAAAAAATTTCACCCTTTTGAATTGATGTAGATACTTGAAAGCACATTGCCATGTTAAACATCTTCAGTACTTTCTCAATGTACAATTGTTGAGACAAGCCAAGTATACCTTAAGATTTGTCATGGTAAATCTTTATGCTCAAAACAAGAATGATATTTCTAAGATCTTTTATTTCAAAATGAATTGATAGCATTTGCTTTGTCTCAGTCAACAAGTTCAGTTCATTACTTGTGAGGAGAATGCTGTCAACATATAGTATCAAGATCACAAAACTACTCACACTCATCATCATATAGATACATTGGTCCACATTATTCTCCTTAAACTCAAGAGAAGTCACTATCTTATCAAACTTGAGATACTACTATTTAGATACTTGCTTTAAGCCATATATGGACTTTTTCAATTTACACACAAGGTATTCTTTGTTCTTTTCTTGGAAACCATCTGGTTATTTCATATATATTGTCTCTCTGTTAGGTCACTATTCAGGAAGGTTATTTTGACATTTATCTGATGTAGCTCTAAGTCAAAATGAGCTACCATCACCATAAAAACTTAAAATGAGTTGTTAGTTGACATTAGTGAGAAGGTTTCTTTATAATCTAAGCCTTCCTTTTGAGTGTAGCTTTTTGCTATAAGTTTGACCTTATACCTCTTAATTACACCTCGAACATCTCACTTGATCTTGAAGACCCGTTTGTATTTAATTGGCTTACAACTTGTAGGTAATTTAATTAGATCTCACACTTGATTTCTATGCACTTAAGCTAATTCATCTTTCATTGCACTAATCCATTTTGCAGAATTGGGACCAAACATGGCCCTTGAAAATGTAGTGGCATCATAATCATTATTAATGTCATGCTTTTAGAGGTAACCTATATAATCATTAGAGAGTTTCAGTCTATAAATTCTATTGAACCTTTTCAAGGAAGTTTCATTAATTGTTTCTTATGGCTCTATATCTGTTATCATTGGTTGCATTAGATCAATATGTGAGACAATAGAATATGACTCACTAAGTTATGGTGCTAGTGAAATTACTACACTTTCTTCCCTGAAGGTCATGATATGTAAAGCCTGAATCCCATTATTCAATTCATCCTCAATATAGATGGCTCTGTTAGATTCAATAACTTTGGTTGAATGATTTAGACAGTAGAACCTATTGTCTCTTGAATGACTGCAATTGCCAATTAAGAATCTAGAAACAATATTTGAATCAAGTTTCTTTGTAGAGGGAATATATAGCTTCATCTAAGCTTTACAAACCTAAATATGGAAATGCCTTAGGCTAGGCTTTCTCCCATAAATCAACTCATAAGGGATTTTAGGCATCGATTTACTCAGAACTTGATTTAGAATATATGTAACAGTTTTTAAGGCATCATTTCATAAGAACTCTGGTGATGATGAATGAGCCAACATGCATCTCACTATGTCCATGAGTGTTTTATTTTGTCTTTTTGTAGTACTATTTTATTTTTAAGTCCCAAACAAGGTGTAACTAACTTTAATCCCACATTCTTATGGATATCTATTAAAAGGACTAGGTTTTTTCTAGTTTCATCATACCTATCATAATACTCACTACCTCTATCAGAGTTGACACACTTGATTTTCTTCCCTAGTTTAAGCTCAATCTCAGCCTTGAATGACTTGAAGGAATCCAGTAATTCAAATTTTTCACAAAACAGCTCCATCCATCCAAAAATGTAATCATCATCGATGAAAATGATGGAATATTTATAACCACTTGTAGCACTAGGCATAATGGTTTCATTGATATCAGTGTAAATAAGCTCTATGGTATCCTATTTTCTGTTTCTGTTCCCTTTCTTAGCTTTAGTAGGGAGTTTTCCCTTAATGCAATCTATACATGTTTTGAAGTTTGAGAAATCCAGATCATGTAGGACTTCTTCTTTAATGAGTCTCTACGTTCTTTATTTGGAAAAATGCCCTAGATGTTTATGTTACAACATTGAGGATCTTTTATTGGTTTTACTTCTCATTTTTTCCAATAACAATATGTTGTATACTAAAAATGGGCCTCACAAGGTCAAGCCCCCGCGGAAATGAAGACCAGTTCTCACGACCTAGCGGGGGGCTTCTGGGAGGCTTCGCTCGAGATAGCAGAGAGTGGCAACGGCAGAAGTAAAGTTCCAAGGCCTGCTTCATTCGTCGCTGTGCAACAATGCTGCGAGGAATACTTCGTGAAAGAGTATCTCAGCGACGCAGCGACCAACAAGAAAAAGTTTGGGACCAGCCTAGTAAAGTTATAAGTCACTTTGCTCATGCCCGCTTCCTCGCTACAACGACCCTTGCGACACCCTCAAAGCCAAGAACTCCCGCTCGAGATACCCAAGTATTTTGCTTGGGACGGTAACAATGGTAAGCCTACAAGCCGACCTAAGATACCCACCTCCGCAGCCTACAGTCGGAATATGGTCTTTTCACTATCTTTTCTCATTTATTTGATGTGATACAACTATAGCTTGTAATTAATGCAGGAAGCTCACCCTTCCTCTATAAATAGGATTGCATTGTTAGCAGGAGGGAGGAGAGGGCCAATCCATGTAAACAAAAGCCCTGCTAAGTTGCTATAACAAAAGTCTCTACCATGGACGTAGGGTCCAGAAACACCTGGATTTAGCCGGACCACGTAAAAATTGAGTGCCTTCCCATATACTCTTTCAACCATCTACTTTATCTGCAAACCAAGAACAGGCCTGGGATCCTGAAGAATTCCCCGTTGGCCGGATTTTGGGATATAACCAAAATCTGACGTCAATATTTTGGCGCCATCTGTGGGGATCTCACCTGTTCTGGTTGATTTCTCATTGCCATGGCCAAAAGAAGAGTTACCAAGGCCTTGAGCACACGATGCCAGACCCCAGATGGCCATGTTTCGACGACGAGCTTGTCCACTGCCCCTGTGACAAGAGCAGCCGTTGGCTTCCCTCAAGCCGGTCCGGTGCAACCGGATCTCACTGCTAACAACGTTGAAGAATCGCAGGCTTGGCTCCAGCGTCAATAAAGGCTTGAGCGCATAATGGGGGAATTGACTAAAATAGTCTTGATGCTAGTATAGGCGCAAGCCTAGAATGTGCAAGTGTAGATTGAACCTGTCATGCCTGAGGTCGAACGTTCCGATGAAGTAGACCGGGAGCAGGAGCCATATCGCCATCCATTTGATCAGGACGATGGAGCAAATCGCCAGGTTCCTGGTCAAGAACTGAGGGGCTTAGATGCTGTGGTGGAGGGTCTCCTTCAAAGAGTCAGGCATTTGGAGGAGTGCCTTCGAGCTCGAAGTGACCAGGAGCGTCTTGGAGAGCAAACCCCTTTCTCTAGGGAGATTATGAAGGAGACTCTACTGTGCAAGTTAAAAATCTCTGCCATCCCATTGTATGACGGAGACAGTGACCCGTACAGCTATCTGGACTTATTTAATATCTAGATGGACCTTCAAGCTTGTAACCCTTCGGTCAAGTGTCGTGTTTTCCCCACTACTTTAGGAGAGATTTTCTGCATGTGGTTCAAGAGCCTCCCAGTTCGCAGCATTAGCAGCTGGGGAGAGTGTCAGGAAAGATTTGTCAACCAGTATCAGGCATTAAAAAGGCGACTTGCACCCCCGTGCCATCTTGCTACCATCTTCCAAGGTAGGCAGGAAGCGCTGAAAGATTATCTCACTCACTGCAGGCGCGAGGTCAATAATGTCAAGAAGTCCTCGGATGAAGCCATATTGATCGCCATCTTCGCAGGACTTCGTAGGGATAGAAAGATGTTTAAGAGCCTGTACAAATTCCCAGTGAGCAGCCTAGGAGAAATCTATGAGTGGGCCACGAAACAAGTCAGGTGGGATAAAACTTTTGGCCCACGAAACCTTGAGGCAGGTAGTTCGACATTAAACAAGAAAAGGAGCAACCGTGGAAGCGGGAACGACAACCCCGAGCCTTGGTTTACGAAGAAGGGAAAGGATGAAGGGCCCTTATTTCAGGCCCGCCACAACACCTATAACATCTTGTCAGATGCTCAAGACAAGATCTTCGCAATGGAGAAGGACAAGGAAGACTTTGGATGGCCTCCGCCCTTGAAAATGCCTGGCAGATCCAGAATTAATCGAGGAAAATTCTGTGCATATCACAACGAGTTCGGACATATCACCTCAGAATGTTGGCACTGCGAGACGCCATCGAAGATCTTATTAAAAGAGGACACCTGCATGGCTACGTCGTGTGGCCTTCCAGTCAACAACATGGGTCCCACCATCAGAGCGCTGAGCGGGAGCGGTCCCCTACTATCAGGACAATTTTTTAGAATTCTGTGATTATCTGTAAATTGTATTTATGCCTCCTGAACTTGTGTACTAATACTAAGTTTTCTTTTGGTAGGATAGCAACACTCGTTGCTCGCACGTTGTCGATCTGTCATAAATCATATGAAAGGCAAAAGTACTATGATCTATTATTTAAAGCCCCTCGGAGGTTAATTCAGAGACGAATTGACGAATCACTCACCAGTTGAGCTGCGGGCTTGTTGAGGCATGGAGACGCTTTAAAATAAACTCATCCAGCCAGTTGAGCTACGGACTTGCTGACTGGCCAGCGTAGCAGACGTGCTCGCTGAGGCATGGACACACTTAAAAATGACTCACCAGTTGAGCCTTGGGCTCGCTGAGGCGTAGGGGACACTGTAAAATACATCCCTTGGGCACAAGATCACCCTGGCCACAAGATCTGCCACCCCTTTGGGCACAAGATCGCCCCGACCACAAGATCGGTCACCCCTTGGGCATAAGATTACGAGATCACCCCGACCACAAGATCGGCCACCCCTTTGGGCATAAGATCGCCCCAACCACAAGATCGATCACCCTTTAGGCACAATATCATGAGATCACCCCGGCCACAAGATCGGCCACCCCACTGAGTTACAACTCTCATGCGATTAAGTAAGTCGCAGCTTTCATGCGTGCCAATCTTTTTGAGCACAAGATTGCTCACTTTTCTCCACTTCGTAACTCTCATGCGATTAAGTGCATATAAACCACCCAGATCAATTGAGCCATGCGCAAAATGGAAATGAGGCAATTTTATTCATTAAAAGACCTTAGCGAGGAATGTTTACATAAGAAAGCTCTGAATACAAAACAAGGTAAAATACAACGAGGAACTCTAAGTATAAGCTAGTTGAGGAGCAAAAAAAGCTCAAAAAAAAAAGAGAGGGGGGGAGAAAGAGAGAGGAAGTCGGCCGTGGATGATCGCAAGACCAACGCACTGTAGTCGTTCTTCTTCCAATTGATCACCGACGGCAGTGCTGTATCCCTCTTACCCTCGACCACTTGCACCTCTCCAAAAGATTGGATTATAAAGCGCCTAGAGGCACAGTCGGTCGAAGAACCGCCTCATGGCAAAGCCAGAAAAACATAATCTAGGATCCATATAAGATCCTCCTACGTTGTCGGGAAAAATGATTCTTCTGAAATATATATGCAGCAGACTATACATACCTCAAGGAAGGACCAAATCTTCGAAGGTGGCCTATTAGGGCACCTCATGGTTTGTTATGAATGACAGAACCGAAGGATGGACTCCCCCTTAAATAGAGCAAGGAACGGTTCATTAATGAGTCCTGATTCATCTTCCCCAACCACACACATTAATGGCCTTGAAAAAGAATCATCTTAAATACAGTCATAATTACTAGATGTGCTTTGATAATAACAAAACCTGGGGAAGAGAAATGACGACTCGACTTTTGATCCATTGAAATCAGGACAGTCTTCAACTCCCAGCTCGCCACGCAAACTAAGAGTTGGGGGGCTTATGTTGTATACTAAAAATGGGCCTCGCAAGGTCAAGCCCCCAAGGAAACGAAGACTAGTTCTCGTGACCCAGCGGGGGGCTTCTGGAAGGCTTCGCTTGAGATAGCAGAGAGTGGCAACGACAGAAGTAAAGTGGCAAGCCCTGTTTCATTCGTCGCTGTGCAACAATGCTGCGAGGAATACTTCGCGAAAGAGTATCTCAGTGACGCCGCGACCAATAAGAAAAAGTTTGGGACCAGCCCGGTAAAGTTGTAAGTCACTCTGTTCGTGCCCGCTTCCTCGCTACAGAGACACCTGTGACACCCTTGAAGCTGAGAACTCCCCCTCGAGATACCCAAGTATCTTGCTTGGGACGATAACAATGGTAAGCCTATAAGCCGACCTAAGAAACCCACCTCCGTAGCTTACAGTTGGAATATGGTCTTTTCACTATCTTTTCTCATTTATTTGATGTGATACAACTGTAGTTTGTAATTAATGCACGAAGCTCACCCTTCCTTTATAAATAGGATTGCATTGTTAACAAGAGGGAGGAGGGGGCCAATCCATGTAAACAGAAGCTCCGCTAAGTTATAATAACAAAAGTCTCTATCGTGGACATAGGGTCCAGAAACACCTAGATTTAGCCGAACCACATAAAAACCGAGTGCCTTCCCTTATACTCTTTCAACCATATACTTTGTCTACAAACCAAGAACAAGCCTGGGATACCGAAGAATCCCCCGTTGGCCAGATTTTGGGATATAACCAAAATCCGACATCAACACAATATTTACAGAATTGGCAAAGTTGGGATTTAAATCAATTTTATATAACCCATAGCACAATAAACTAGAACTGACAATAGTTGAATTATAAATCAAGTTAAGCTTTCCATTACCAGAATAACATGAATATTTGACATGATCTAATGCAACTATAAAAATCAGATTCCTTCTTATGGAAGGTGCATAAACTCTATCCTTAAGTTCCAATACATGACCAGATGATAGACTTAGAAATATTACTCCTATGCACTTTACTTGCACTATATCTCCATTTCCAGGTCAGATAATTAGCTCTTCTTAACTTGGCTTCCTCAGGTTTTTTAGCTTTTGTAAATAATTTGTTACACAAATAATAACATCGATATCTAACTACTAAGCATTTGATGGCACATCAATAGTGTTTGACTCAAAAGAAGCTAGAGCTAAAGGGGTACCTTTCTTCTTTTCAACCTATTTCTTATATTTGAAGTAGTCCACCTTCTTAGACTCACATTTTTTTACAGAGTTTGTAGTTTTCATTGAATTAAGCTTTCTTAGGCTTATGGTGTTGTTCATTTTTTTCATCCTTCTTCTTTTCATAGGTAGACTTCCCTTTATTGAGATCAACTCTTTAATAGTGTATTCACCCTTCTGGGTATTGTATGATGTCTTCAAAACATCAAATTAAATTGGCAAAGAGTCCAATGCTTGCTAGATCAAGTAGCTCTCATTGGTTCAACTTTCATACATTTCATCTTGTTATAGTAATGAACTAGCTTCAAGCTGTGCTCCCGCATTCCATTAACACCATTATACATAGTTTTCTCAAGAAGTGAGAGGTACTAACCCTTTTCAACCTTGTTGAACTTGACATATTTCTTAACCACAGAATCGAGTAAAGCCTTAGCATTTTTGGATTTAGGAATACTTTGCTTGATGGCCATGCCTATTGTGAATTTCTTCATTATCAAGTACACTTTATTTGAGTATCTCTATTTTTCAAGCTTGGCCTTTTGTTGAGTAGTAGAATTCACATTAATAGTGGGCTCTTCTTCCCTAAGTGCTAGATTAAGATTCTTGACCCCAAGATAAAGCTTCAAAAACTTGATCCAATCCTAATAATTCATTCTATTCAGCATCTTAACAGATGTCAATTGTATAGGCATGGAAGTTGAGGAAATTTATCAGCATGTTTAATGTATGTAATCACTTTAATCATGCTTTTATTTTCCTCATAAACTTTAACTATACAATCATATATGTATAATATTGTACTATAAGACCTAACATCAATAAGACATTTAAGACCTTATAATATAATACAAGAATTAAATATACACACTTAAAACCTAACTCTGATATAGTTTTTAAGATTTTAACTATATAACATTTAATCCTACATTCACATTATTGCCAACAAATGATATTAATAATATTATATTGAGAGGGTATTTAAATATTAATAATATATCACTCTTTTTTGATCCAACTAAATTATTTTAATAAATTTATTAACAAAATTTTATGTAACTAGGCCCACGATAGACAAGCTCACAATTACGCAAAAATGTATAGCATAATGTGAATTAACGATTCCTATAAAAATTTATTTTAAGCACAAAAGATGCTAAAAATAATTTATTTACATTACCGTATAAAAAAAATTCCAGAAAAAATCACACTAGCTTATTGTGTAAAAATCTCATATTAAAATTTTTAGCCCAAATAATTTCAAATAATACTTAAATAAAATGAATAAAAATAATGAAATTATTTTTTAATTCTAGAAAAATATGTAAAAATTCTAAAAAATATGCTCAAAGAATGAAACATATCAGTGGAATTTGCGCCGCCCTGGGTTGCTAGCAAGGTGGTGCGTGGCCCACATACATCGGTGGCATATGTGTGCTTGTGCGCCAGCAACTAGCCTAGTTTCAGTGTCTTCCTTGCTCGAAAGTTGGGTTGTTGCGGGTCTGATACCCTGTGAACCATGTAGTCCTGAACCAATTCAAATTCAAGTCATTTTATTCAAATTTTTTATGAGTTTTATTTCTAAAATTGTTTTAAGGCTAACCTATATTTCAATTTGAAGAGAAATTGAAAAAATGTGTTTTGATTTGGCACAAGACTAATTGAACCAAAAATTGGGGTTGTTCTTTTAATTTTTTTTCAAATTGATGTATTTTCATTTCAAATTTGTCCAAGTTGATTGAGGGCTTTTATTTCTATGAAGAAAGCCTCACTCAATTTTGAAAAATAATGAAGAAATTTGCATAATTTCCTTTCAACCTAACTGAATCAAACTCAGGTTTTTCGCTATTTCTAATTTTACAAATTGATATATTTTTGGTTATGATTTAAAGAAATTGATTTGGAGATTTTGACAAACTAATCATTCTAACATGGAATGTTAAATCAATTTGAACAAATATTATGAAATTAGGCCAAATGCTATAGAAAATAATTTGAGTCCCAACAGCTATATGAACACAATTTTTTTTTTTAAAAAATATCAATTCTACTGTAATCATGAATCTTGCCATAATCTCATAACAATTCATATAATAATTTCTATATAAAAAACTTAATAATTTATTTGTACAAAGCTAAGAATTGATTTAGGACTTATAACATTCTCATATTTAGGGAATAATACGATTAGGAATATATTATCACAATATGGGTCAAATAATGAATTTCAACTATCCACATAAAAATTGGCCTTGTTTACATGGTTTATCTGACTTTGATACGAATTGATAAACTTCTATTATAATTATGATTGATCAAACTATGTAAACATGTATGAAAATTGTATATGAATAACATAAAAGATTAGATAGATGACTGGTTACCTGTATTTCTTGATTGATTCATGATAATAATAATTGATCACTTTTTGAATTTGAATTGATCATGATCATATGTACATATCACGTTCATAGAAGTCACTCTTCCTTTTAAACCTTAAATGTGACAACAAAAATTGGGGAGAGACAGATTGCAGATAGGTGGGGAGTGTGAAATAGCTTAGGATTTTAGGAGTAGGGATCTAGTTAAATGGTATACAACCCACATAATGATCCAACCTATCATTAGAAAACAACTAACAAATTATTTGGGCTTTGGTGTCACGAGAAAGCCTAACCTTTATCATCACATAAGGACATTAACATTTTTTAATAATTTCTAAATTATTAGGCCTATAATTAAAAAAATTCTAACAAGTTTTACATAGAAAGTAAGGCAACATTAAATTATTAGAGCCTTAACCCTTGTCAGCCTTGTTGATGGTAAAATTTGGTTCTGTAGACCCAAATCTTAGTTAACAGAGACGGTCCTTGAAATCCCCAAGCTGCAAGTAGAGAAATGCAAATGGAAACAGGAAAACAAAGAGAAAAGGGAGGAAGAACAATGGACACTGGAACTTTTAATGTGGTTCAGCTAAAGCCAATTTGACCCCTACATCCACGATGATTTTATTTACTATAAATGGTGGTTTCTCTATTCAGTCGGATAGAGTTACAATGTTCTCTTACTGTTTTTGTTGAGTTTCTATATATATATAGCACTATATCCCTATTACAATGATCCCCCCTTATTTATAGAGATGGAGGGGGTTATAAGAGTAATTTTACAGCTTGTAAATTATCATATCAACCGCTATGGGTAATTAATGCTAGGCAACTCTCTGTCGGCCTATAGGAGGCTGATACATAAGTTTTAGGGGCTGATCTATCAACTAGGAAGATGCACCTTTGACCACTGATTTGGCTTAAGCGTTTAGCATCTATGTTTTGGGGGTATCCTGTTTTAGTGACTTGAGTTCACACTATGTGATCTACGTGCTACACAAGATGGACTTGCCTCTAGGCTTAGCCAAAACATGCCTCCTAGGAGATAGACAAATATTTGCCCTATCTTAATGAACCAGTGCTCATTGCTTAGCGAGCTTGAGGTCACTGCGTCTACCTCGTATAAGGCTCTAAGTATGCGATCGGCTATCTGACACTTTTATTATACGATCCCTGGCCCTGGGTCTCTATCGATCAGGCTAGTCCTTTGTTAGGCCTTGGCTAGCCTATTTTGCACTATCCAAAAATCACCCATAACATAAGCCCCCTAACTTTCAGTTTACTTTGCGGACTGGGAGTTGATATTCGCTAGGTAAAGCTGGAGATCATGAGGAGCCAAGTTGTCATTCGAACTCCCTATTCTTGTCACTTCACTTGCCCGAGTCATCATTACTATATTAAATGCGTGTGCTTTCCCAGGACTATTGTTATGGTGAACAACTGAAACTGGTCACTTTCCAGACCGTTGGATTGTGGGTAAACGATCAGTCCTTAAGTCAAACGGTTGGGCTACTAGGGCTATGTAAATATATATACCAGTTGGGGGACCTTTAATTTTCCCTCTCATTTTTGAAAACTGTCATTCTTCATCAGAAGTTTTAAGTAGGCTCTAATTTTATTCTTCAGCTTCACCAATTCAACTGTCGCATTTGCTGCAAATCAACCATCTTGCCCAGAATACATTTTAGGACTTGACTCGTCCTTCCAACAAGGTGAGCTTTCTCTAGACTTTTGCCTTTGGAATGCTCTGTTTTATGAATTTGTAGAATTATACTGCTTGGTCTGGCAATGACTATTTATTAGCCGCTAGGGACTTTTTGCCTAGTTTTAGGGCTAATGGGGTGCTGGTTATAGCTTTCCATGTTCCTAAGGATTGGTGGCCTGATGGGCTTTGATGATAAAGTGCCCTTGAACTTAGTGGTCTAAGTCTGAAATGGTGGCTTGTGATATTTGCTATATAGGAAGACTTTAGTTAGGACAACCATTTTAGGAATGGTTTACCTTCAGTGATCTTATCATCTTTTTTTCCCTTTTCTTTGCTATGCATAGATGGCAGCCAAGGCCACTGAGTAGGAAGTGATAATAAGCCTGACTCTTTAGCTCACAGTGAAGAGCTAGCACATACTTTAGTTAAATCAGCTTCTACGAGTGGTGAGGTTATTGAGTGGCCCATTTTGAGACCTAGCCCTAGTGGGGGGAACGGGTTACCACGAGTTCTTCGGATTGCTCACCATTTAGTCATTACCCTTCGACCGTAGGCCCAGATGAACTCTAGAATATAATCAAAGATTAACACTTCCTAGAGGGTTGCCATCTCATGGCTTTTTCCCCTAATGACCATGCAGCACATCCTCTCCAAGGATTTGTTGCCCTTAGCATCCAGCATCTCACAGGTGGGCTCAGGTTTCCAATACACCCATTCATTGTTGACTTACTAAACAGATTAAAACTCAGCCCATTCCAATTGACCCTGAACTCCTCTACCCAACTTATTTCACTTGCACTTTTGTACTTGAGGACTAATTTCCCGTCACCGTCCATATGGGTTTTGTGTCATCTTTTCAACATTAGGAGCACGAGTTACCCGGATGGATTCTACTACCTTTCAGCTCGAAATTCTAATTTCAAGAGGATCCTTTCGTAGGGAGATGCCAAGGGAAAATCCAATGTTGGGCATTACAAGACCCATTGGTTCTATGTCTCATGCCTATCTCTGCATTTTCTTTGTAACTTTGATTTTGTATTAATGCTTGGTAAGCGAGCTGTGGTCGTGCGAGCTAACATGAGTTCTTGTCATTGCTTCTGACATTTTTTTTACAGATGGGGCCAGCAAAATAAAGCCAATGCTTGCAGTTGAGGAGGTCGAGATATTGAGCCGGCTTGCTACCATAAGTGATATGAGAAATGATCTCAAACTCGATGATGATCTCCTTCATTGTCACCAACTTATTCCAACCCTGAGTACTTAGCTTACCAAAGAAATCAGTTTGTCAAGTCAGAGAAACTGGCCAAGCACGATTCAAAGACTATGAAGATATGGTGAAGCTTATTCTTCTAGCACCATCTCCGGAAGATTACGAGGAGCTTGAGGTCATTGTGACCTTTCCAGGGACTGAGGTCACTGAAACTCTTGCTGCTACAGATCATTCTCTTCCCGTTCCAAGGGTGACACCATCACAGAAGCCGATCCTTACCTCACAGCCTGAGGTGATTGAGGCAATCGAGGACACGCCTTTGGCTAGGCCTTTGGCCAAAAGATGAAAGGTAGATAAGGGGAAGAAGGTCGCGTTTTCCTCGAGGCGGGTGACACACGAGGCAGGTGACATATGGGGCCACAACTAAAGAGCACACACCCGGCCTTGGTTGAAGGACTCAGAAGCATTTTAAATTTCTATAGAGGAATGTTGACAAGATCTTAGAGCCCTACACCAGTCCCCAAGTATTAGAGGCAGGGGCAGTATTGAGCGAAAGGATGATAAACTTCATCACTTGTCATGGACTTTTGGTAAGTGATCCCCTTTTCCTTTGATCCTTTTATTCGTTCAAGATTTGACATGATCCATTTTAACTTTTAGAGCATGCTGGGAACCATAAAAATGAGAGAAACACTTATGGCCTAGGATAAGAAAATGCCAAGCCGGAAGCTAATCTGGCTACTGTAAACGCCAAGGTCCTCAAGCTGGAGGACAAGGTGAAGGGTGCCGAAGAGGCCTGAGCTCGAGAGGTGGCAAGTCACGAGGCTGTTGAAGCTGAGCTTAGCAAAGTGGTCAAGGAGCTATTCAAAATGAGGAGCGATTGGGATGTGGCACTTTGAGGCTTTGATTCAGTGACAAAAAAATTTGAAGCCACAGCACTGTGGGTAGAAGTTACTAGGGAGGAGCTTGGGGTGACAAGGAGAGAGACCACTTTTAAATAGGAGGAGGTTGATCAGATTAAGGTCAAGACTACTGAGTAGGTCACAAAGGCAACAGAAAAAGCAAAATCAAAGACCTGCTTTTCTTTCTTGTATACTTTATGAAAGCAACACCCAAGCATGGGCTTCTCTTTCTTTAGGGAGGACACTATTGAAGAAGTCAAGGGTTTTGAAAGGAGGGTAGTGAAAGCTACAAGGTTTGCTTCTTCTAGCAAAGGTGCCAGGTCCACCAGTGGGGACTTTCCTACTGAGGGAATTCGAAGAGAAAGTGATATGCAAATCACGGAAGCTCCTGTCAACCAAGGAAAGGATGATCTGCCTATTGATAACAAAATATTTCACTCATTTATTTGTCCTCTCACTTAACATTTTAAGGTCCAAAATTGCTTACTTTCAGCTGTGTTAATATGTATTTGTGATTTTGTGTCAATTGGCATCATATTAAAAAATTCTGCATAATTGGCCATTTTGAGCAGTTTCTGTAATATGGCCATATCTTGAGATAAACTTGTCCAATTGATGTGATTCTTATCTTTCAGGAAAGCCAAGAGATAGATCTACAACTTTCATGAAGACTACAAAAGCTGAATCACAAAATTGGTTATCCAAAATTGGAGCTCAATTTAGAATCAGAATACTATCTTAGTACTGTCTCGGGCAGCTGACCTCTTTGTATTAAATTGACAATAGCTTGAGCTATAGAGGACTAAATGAGGTGAAACAAAGCCCAAATGGAAGCTAAGACATAAAGACACAATTCCTATGAAGACTTCTAAAGCTGAAAACATCAAATTAGGCGTTAAAAATAGGCTGCAACAGAGAGGTAGAATTGTTGCAAAATGGACCTCTGTAGAATTGGTGTTTTAAGGCCTCAATTGTCATGGATCTAAAGCCCAATGCACCATCTCTCACACCAGCCAACTAGAGACCTGAAAGAGTGCAGAAAAAATGGAGAAAACAGTCTGTAAAATGCACAACATGCAGAAAGTAGTGGCTACTAACTAGATAGCCATCATACCTATTCATCTATGCAGCTGCCTTCTCCTCCTTTTTACCCGGGTGAAACCATTTGTAGAGAAGTTTTTCATTCAGTTTTTCAAGTAGCTTTGGAGTAGTTTTAGAGTAGTTTTGGGTACAAAGTTTTTTAGCTCATTTTCTTTCTTTTTCTTTGTATTTTCTGCCTCCATGGAAGGCTGACTGCTGTAACCAGTCCAAGAGGCTGCAACACTTGAAGATTAATATTGAGGTTTTGTTCTTTCATCTTGCATTCAATTGCTGGCCATTTATTTCCTATTTCCTCTCTATTCTTATTGAGTTTTCTGAATTAATTTGGCTTCAATTGGTTTGGATGACTATATGATTGTTGCTTAATGATTAACTATAGAAGAGGATAGGAAAACTAGCCAATACATTG